>JBCAUA010581314.1:0-16315 GCA_038406235.1 Peronia verruculata
TTTACTACGTTCAATTGCTAGATGGTCTGCCCCACAGTAGTAGCAAAAAACCACTCGATGCAAAATGTCTCGACTATGTCTACTGGGCACTATCACAGTAGAGAACAAATGTTTCCCTAGTGTAGTTTCGAATTTCAACTGTTTGGTTAAGAAGTCCTCAAACCACTGGAGATGGAAACTATTGTGGTAGATTGCTGCTCCAATGGGATCTTGTAACCTGGAATTTCAACGATTCAACTCCTGAATAGCCCAATAGCCCACATTCAAGGTAGTAGGATACAAGCCATTGGAAAAGTACTGAATGGTTGCCACATATTTCTCTTGATTATTTATTTTCCTAGTCCATTCCAACAATGCCAGATTCAGATCGATTTGTGATACTAGTATTTTATCTGACAATTTTAGTTCAGGTTTGGTCTTGTATCCCTCATCCCTAATGTACGTGAGCTTATGGGGATCCATCTCAGGGCAACTGCACTTGACCCATCTGCAACATTGTTTATATAGTATTTGACATGGTCACTATGACAACAACAGGAAATGTCAAAATAATCTCTAAGCAGACTTACTATGACATCATTTCTATTTTTAATTTGGACTCCAGGGTTCCTTTCTATTTATAGTAACAATCATAAAGAAACAACAATTTTACCAACTTCAAATTCCTAATATTTAAACAACAACTAAGAACTCCTCTAGAAGGGTTTAGATCTCTCTGGACACCTTAGTTTTTCAGTTTCAATCCTCACACAGATGTCCTTCAACAAGTTATCAGAAGAACAGAAGAATTAAAATATGGGGCTATTAATACCCTAGGGGGAGAGTCTTAAGTAAATAACTGATGTATCACAGTTATCCCCTCCCCCCCTTAAAACTCTGATATCTCCTGATAGCAGGTACCTATGTACCTCTTATATATTGAGAACTCTTGTACAATGTGAGGGTGTTTCTACATTTTTGGCATAATGGCACCTATTTAAAGTACCACCTATTAGGTTGCCAAATTAAATTCCATAGTTTTGGGATAACACTGATTGGGTGAGTTCTTGCGATTTTCTCATCTCCAATACCAAAGTGTTGATCCATGACCATGTTTGCTCTAGCTACAGCCTGAAGCTGAGCTTTGGCCCTACTCCTTGTGGTTGGACCTTCATAAACAGTATCTACTTCTGGGCTCTCCTCTTGTGGAGTTGTCACAGATTCAGTAGATTTCTGTGGTTCTTCATTTTGTTGTTCAGATGCAATAGGAAACAACATGTTCCTATGCAAAGTTCTGATTCTCTTCTCCCCTTCCCTCTGTACTTTGTAGACAGGGATTTCAGGGTTGATTTGTTCTAACACCTTATAAGGATCATTTTCCCAACGATCCTGTATTTTGTGTTTGCCTCTAAAAGCTTTCTGACGTACCAACACTAAGTCTCCTGGGATCAGTTTTGAACCACAGACTTTTCTGTCATATTTCTTTTTGCTCCTTTGGGTTTCTTTTTGCATCACCTCTTGTGCCTTCTTATATGCCCAGTCCAGTCTCTTCTGGAGTTTTTGGACATATGAATGGGTGGTGGAGGCTACCAGGTCTCCAGTTCTCACCCCAAACTCTATGTCTATTGGCAATAAAGGGTGTCTACCATACATCAAGAAATATGGGCTGAACCCAGTTGTTTTTGAAGTTGAGCAATTGTAGGCATGTACTAGTGTAGATACATATTCTGGCCAGGCACTTTTTGCTTTGTCAGGTAAAGTACCCAACATAGAAATCAACGTGTGGTTGAATCTCTCACATTGACCATTAGTCTCTGGTCTGTAGGGAGTTGTTCTGATTTTCTTAACCTGTGCTACCTTGCACAAGGCTGCAATTAGGTCACTTTCAAAGTTTTTACCTTGATCACTGAGTAACTGTTCAGGAAGACCATAGTGCACAAAGAACTTCTCCCAGAGTGTTTTCGCTACCACAGATGCTGTCTGTGAGGAGGTTACATATGCCTGCGCATATCTGGTGAAATGGTCTGTCATCACCAGTATATCCACATCTTTTTCTCCTGAGGGGGCTTCTATTTTCAAGAAGTCCATATGTACTAATTCCAACGGGTGTGTTGCTGTTATGGGGCACATTTCAGCAACCTGTGGTTTCTGCTTAAACCTCAAACATCTTTGGCAGTTTTTAACATGTTTTTCCATGTCATCTTGCATCAAAGGCCAGTAAAACCTTTCTTGAAGTAATCCTAAAGACCTTTCGATGCCCATGTGGCCAACATCATCGTGGCAAGCTCTTATAGCTTGCTTTCTAAATGGTTTGGGTAAGCAAAACTGCATGGTGGGTTGATCTTTACTGGTCCGGTGAACCTTTCTGTAAAGCAATCCCTTTCTCAGTATAAACTGATGTCTATGCTTCAAATAGACTCTCATATCCTTTGAGTCATCTTTTTGAGGTCTTCTAGACCTTAGTTTGCTAGCTTGACATAATTCTATCAATTCCCGTAGTTCATTCTCAGCTAACTGTTCTAGTTTCCATTGAGCATCTGTGAACTTAACTGAAGGAATTCTCACACTTCTGTGTATTACCTTGTGGCGGATTTCATCCACTACCTTGGTAACAGTGTTATCATCAGCTGCAATAGCTGGAGCATAGGCCTCTATTACTGACATGTCTCTAGCTGTTCCTGCATCAATGATGGCTTTTACTGAAGCTACATCTAGCTCTCTGTCCCACTCTTCATTATAGAAGTCTTTCTCTTCTTCTCTATTTTCTCTATTGATCCTGGACAATGCATCAGCCTCCACATTGCTCTTTCCAGACTTGTAGTGTATGTCAAACTCATAGTTGGCAAGGCTGGCCACCCACCTCTGACCACAAGCATCTAGCTTGGCTGTGGTTAAAATATAGGTGAGGGGGTTATTGTCAGTAAACACCTGGAATTTACCCCCATACAAATATTCGTGGAACCTGTCAGTTACAGCCCACTTGAGTGCCAGAAACTCCTTTTTGTGTGTAGGGTAATTCTGCTCTGATTTACCCAGGGTGCGACTTGCAAAGGCTATCACACGATCCACCCCTTCTGCATCTGCCTGGTACAGAACTGCTCCTAGTCCTAAATCACTGGCATCTGTCTGGACTTTGAATGCTTTGGTATAATCTGCATAGGCCAGAATGGGAGCCCTTGTACAGATACCCTTCAAAGTCTGGAATGCCTTCTGGCATTCTTCTGTCCATTGTATTGGTGATTTCTTCTTGTTAGAATTTTCTCCAGCAGTTAGAACATTTAGGGGTTTAGCTATATTAGCATAGCTCTTGATGAATCTCCTATAATGGTTTGTGAAACCAAGGAAACTTCTAACTTCTGTTACAGTACGAGGCACTGGCCATTGTTTGATGGCTTCAATTTTCTTTGGATCTGGCTCTATCCCATCCTTAGACACTAAGTGACCCAAGTAAGCTATCTTGGTTCTGAAGAACTCACACTTACTGGGTTTGAGCTTCAGACCTGCCTGTGCTATCTTCTCAAAGACTGCTTCCAATCTCTCTATGTGTTCTTCAAATGTCTTTGAAAATATGACAATGTCATCTAGGTATATTAAGCACCAATTGAGGTTTAAATCACCTAAACAACTCTCCATCAGGCGCTGGAAGGTCGCTGGGGCATTGGTGAGCCCAAAGGGCATCCTCTCACATTCATAGAACCCCAAAGGTCCAACAGTGAAAGCTGTAAGAGGTTTGCTTTCCTCATCTAACTCTACTTGCCAGTATCCAGATTTCAGATCCAGGCATGTGAAGATACATGCCCCATTTAGACAGTCTAGTGCTTCATCTATCCTGGGAAGCCCATAGGCATCCCTTACTGTTTTGGCATTTAACTTCCTCAGGTCTATACAAAACCTGAGGCTGCCATCTTTTTTTCTAACAAGAACAACAGCGCTGGCCCATGGGCTATTAGACTTCCTGATAGCACCTATGTCCAGCATTTCTTGTAGGTGTTTTCTCACTTCCTCAAATTGATGGGGAGGAATTCTTCTGTATCTTTCCTTAAAAGGAGTATAGTCAGTTAGTTCTATATGGTGTTTGACCACTGAAGTTTTTCCTAAGTCCATGTCATCTAAAGCAAAGATGAACCCATATTTAGCAATAGATTTTTGTGCTATCTTTCTTTGTTCCTCATTCCAAATTCCCTTTCCTTTCAGGTCTACTTTACTCAAAAGCTTGTCCATCTTTTCTTTTGTCAATTTGGGTCTTTTAATGTCTTTTTGGTCACTTTCTTGATCAACACCTTGATTTTCATTAATATCTTTGGAGTCTTCTTTTACATACCTTGGTGCAAAAGAATGTGGTACTGCATTAGCAGGTTTAATGTCAGCAACGATTGATTTGGCCTTTAACACTATAGGTCTACAAGATAAGTTTCTCAAACAGACCTGGACCTTGCTGGATCCAGGTTTCAAATGGGTATAGGAGGGAACAGTCATAATTCCACTGTGGCCTCCCTCCTCAGGTCCTTCTACTATGCTATTCACCCTTCCCTCATGTCCCTTAATTTTAGTCAAGCCTTGGACATGCACAGCATCAAAAGGTTGTATCTTAACCTTTTTGGTCAATTTCACTGATCCTCTTATTTTGTCTATGGTTAGACTTCTACTATTGATTCTCATATTCCTACCTCCCGTATATCTGGCTTTCTTAGACCTTTCCCATTCTTTACCCATTATAGTGGCTTCTTCATCAGTCATTAATTCTATGGCCCTATCAATATGAAGTGTTCCCACTTGTACTGGGACCCTATCCCCATATTCATCATCTTCTATGACCATCATCAAGACGTCTTCATCTAAAGCTGCTATCCCTGGAATTTTTAGATTTACTTCAACATATCCCATGTATGGTACTTTGGTCCCACCTGTAGCTGAAATGTGGAGGAGAGTTCTTAAGGGCCTAATTGGAACTCCCAAAGTTTTGATGAGTTTTAGATTGACTGTGGAGACTTGTGCTCCAGGGTCTATTAAGGCAGTTATTTCTTGATCATCAATGAGTATAGGTGCTTCATTTGCTTCCCCTATTAATCTTTGTAAAGGATCAGGATTGACATATCTGGAATTTATTGAGTATTCTGGGGATTCTGATTGTTCCGTGGAACATTCCCCTCTCCTTGAGATGAGTTTTGGTTGTTCTGTGCTGGGGGGAGATTCTCTCTTTCGTTCTCCCCCCTTGTCCCGTTTCCCCGAGTTGAGGGTGTTGGACATACATTGGACTTGTGGCCTATTCCTTTGCAATTATAGCAAACCAGAGGTGGAATTCCTTGTGGAAAGGGTCCACTATGGTTAGTCTCTGGACCACGTCCATTTCTACCAAAGTATCTATTTCTATTTCCTTCTCTTGGCCTACCATTAGTCCCTGTATTAGCCTGAGGTGCAGCTCCTCCAACTGCATTACTATTGTTCTGATTAGTATTGGGAGGAGCAGGCTCTGCCGAAGCCATAGCAGCTTTCACATTTGTGATTAAGTTCTCTGATAACATAGCTACTTCATTTCTCAGGACACCAATCTCATTTTGGGTTTGGTCAGGTTTAGTATCAACGGAGGCAGCTTTAGCTCTGACTGATATGGTTTTCTTATCAGTTCTCCTAGCTTCCAAAAGGAAATCTTTATAGGTCACTCCTGGCTTATTGTAGAGATACCTCACCCCATTTTGGCCATCAACATGCATTCCATTGAAGACCCTTTCAAGCATCTGCTTGTCTTTATCCTTAGCAGGAATCAAGTCGGGATATCTAACCATGAGCTGATTCAGAGCTCCTTCTACCCTAGCAGCAAAGCATGCAACAGTCTCCCCTTTGTCCTGAGACAACTGATAGAATTGTTGCATCAGAGTGTCAGCAGCGGCCACTCCACCGTACTGCACTTCTAGTTTCTCTAGATAATCATGTGTAGTTGCTGTGGGGCCTAGGTACCGGATCAGATCCTTGGCAGCTCCCTTTACAGATTCAAAAGCTACCTGACGAACTAAGGGTTCTGAATGGTTGTGCAGGGCAGCCTGCACATCCATTGCCCAATCTGAATATGAAATTTCATTTTTTGGTAATGGGTCTTCCCCACTAAAATTTCCAAATCTGGGAGTCTTTTCCAGTACCACAGCACTACCCCTAGTTTTGGTTAGTTTATCATCATGATTGTTAGTATCTTTATTAACAGCTGCTCCAGTCATCTTTACATTGCTGGTTCTTGGAGTTGCAAAGACTTTGCCTGAAACTGAAGGTGGTTTAGAGTTAGCTGCACTCATTGTAGAGACCTTATGTACTAGATCTGCCACAATCTTACTTTGGGTCTCCATCTGGTCCATCATCTTTCTCATTAAATCATCCTGCTCTCTGAAATTCTGTAAGGCAAATTCATGGTCTCTATGTTCTCGAGCTATCAGCTCTTGTTGCTTCTTCTCCAACTCTAGTTCACGTCGCCTCATGTCTTCTCGACTGGTCACGATATCTGAAATCTGAGAGGGAGAGGTCACCAGAGTCCTGATTTCCACCTCCACCTCGTGCCAATTACTAATACCCTGTAATGCTCTTGCAATTGCAGTTGGTGAACTTTGATCGGTACATTCAATAACACTCTCGTAGTCATTCATTACCTCTACATCTGCAGGTCCCACTCCCGCTACCCTTTTACAGATTTCAGTAATGATTGATTCCTGATATAATGTCCTAGGTATGGGCCCACCCTCCAGTCGTGCTACTTTAAGAAGTATAACTAGGGGATGTGCTCTATCAACTGAACTGTTCAGTCCATGGGGTTGTCTTATGTCTTCAGTCATATTGATCGGGTTACTAGTCACTCCAGTCACCCCACTTTCGTCTCCAGTCAGAGAGTGGAAGTCACTCTGTTGGTCAGTAGTATCTTTTTCAGTGTTTGACGCCATCACGAATACCCAGTTCTATTAGACAATTTTGGCCTTTATACCTTGTCAGGACGCTTACAACAGATTAGAACTAAGTTGAACAAACAAACAAATAATAATAATAAACTCTGATAACTCAATGATTCACACAACACTGTACTGTGCTGTGGGTTTCATCAGCATCTTCTCCTTCAGGTCATGGAATTCTCCCGGGTTGTCGCTAAGTCGTAACTGGCTAATAGTTATGTATATTTAAAGTTCTTCGCGAAGATTTTTCTCGAACAAATTGAAATACGCTTTCTAATCTTTATGTACTCACGCACTCCATAATCGGCCGGAAACACAATCCAGAATATCACACAACGTCCAGTCTACCCTCTGGCCAAGAGGTCAGGGTTAAATGGCCCACAGTTAGTCAATAATTCACTTCAAATGTTTGTACACAGTCCGCGCACTTGCGAGTACATCCGAGTACAGCCACGTCGACGCTCGAGTACAGGCCTTCTTTTCCGAGAGTACACGCTGTACTCGAGCGCTAAATCGTCAACGCTCGTCCGTCCACCAATCTCGTCTGGGACATCGGTTCACGAACACGACCGCTACGACGCTCCGTCAAGCTGGGGATCTCAAAGGTTCTGCTAATTGTCCACTCTTGCAGTTGCTTGCCTTGAACACAGGTCCCTCATTGGGCGCCAAATGTCGCGCTATGGTGTTTAGCCTTCTGGTTATGCAGCTGAAACGGCGCTAGGGTTCTATTGTCGAATGGACCCGTGTAAATTAACAAGGCAAGAGTCTTGGAAACCTTTGTAATTCTCTCTTTATTGTAAATAACAGCAAATAGTATCTCTCAGCAAGCAGCAAATCTGCATCACAGTCCAAGGATAAACCTATGATTCTCTGGTAAAACCCTGTAACAATTTACAAGTGTTAAGTATTCTGTCAGTTTAAATAGCCTTTATGGCTTTCCTCTATAAATCTATTAAAATGCAACAAATAAATATAGCTCTTTACAAATATCACTAGGTTGTCCCTGGAGTCAAGTTACTTAAGCTTATGCAATCAGTTATGAGTAGATAGTTACCTGATACGTCGCGACAAGGTGTCTCTTCGAGATCTAGTCCCCAACTAAGTTTATTATAGAATGTTCCTTTGTTTTATACTATGTGCGTGATGACGTCATAACTACGTCATAATGTGACGTCATAATTACTGCACGTGCTACTTGGCGCAATTAGCCTAATTATGGCGGGAAAAAGTTGAAAACCTGGTCATACGACACCCTCCCCCCCTAAAGTCTGTCATGTCCTCATGACACTGCTGAAATCCGTTTATTTTTTTGTTTTTATAACGTTTATTTGGCTCTACTTGACTATGAGTGTGTGTTATGGCGCAACTGAGAACCAGACATCAATTAAGATTAAATAAATACTCTGTGTTTTATTGTATACTTTTACATGAGCCACTGCTTAGCTCTTCGGGTGCTACCCCCACCCTGCAAGGGTTGCAAGACATAAACATAAACATTTAAAATACATATGCAACAGTCCGCATATCACAGCTTCGTTTGCGTCTACTGCTCTTTATGCCGTCCGTTGAGTGAAACATTTTAAGCAATGAGTACAGTTCTGGAACAAAAATAGAATCATTGTTGCTTTATCACATATAATAATATCCTGGAATAAATGGTATCACAGTTAATGCTTTAGTTCTGTTCGTTTGTTCGCCTTGAACATACACACTGCTGAGTACATGATGTTGAGTACAATCCGGCACGCTCGAGTACAGCCCTCCGTTCGGTGAGATAGTCCCTGTACTCGAGCGTGCAACGTCACCACTACTGTTCACGCTCTCTCTCCCCGAATGCGCCTTGCAATCTGAATGTCCTTCTGCATCAGAGTACAGCGCCTCGCGTGTATTGCACAAAGGTTGGCGTCATCCATCAGTTTTACGAGGTAATCTTCACTTCCCTCCTGAAGGGCCAGCATTGCAGAGCTGGTAAATCGCATGTCAACCTTTACGTCCTGGGCGATCTCCCGTACCAGCCTCTGGAAGGGTAGCTTCCTACACAACAATCCTGTACGTTTCTGGTAGTGGTGGATCTCCCTTAACGCCACAGTGCCCGGTCGGTAACGCATCCCTCCTGCTTTGTTTGGTGTCGGATAGTAAATAGGGCAATAGTTTTTATCTCGGTAGATGCGCCGCCCTCCACGCATGGTGTAGCTCTTGGTTTGACGGGCCGCTCGTTGAGCTGCTTGGGCTACTGCATCTGGAGCCCTACCTCCTCTGGGTGGTGCTTTACGAGGGTTCTTGGTGGCAAGTTTCTTGTGAGGTGCCTTGCCAGGCGCGGTGGTCTTTCTGGCAGGTGGAGCCGGCGTCTTAGGCTTTTTCCTGCTCCGTCCGTGAGGCGTTCCCCCCGTATGCTTCCTGGCAGTACGCTTCTGTCCTGTAAAGGGTTAACATTAGGTGCATTACTATACCCAAAAACTATTTTGCATCTTGAGTACAACTAATCGTACGCTCGAGTACTGGCTTTCTTTTTACAGAGTACACGCTGTACTCGAGCGTAGCCTTAGAATCCATCGGTTACAAAGAGTCCAACGGTGTAAATACCATCACTAACGGTTATCTGGGTCACGCCTCATTAATATTCATGAGCAGTTAGCGTTGCAACGGGTTTTCTATTCTTTTACCATTTTGGCGCTATTTTTCGTGGTTTTACTGTTTCTTTTCAAATTCCTTCTAAATTTCACTTATTTTTGCACAATGACCAGCCAGTATTATCAGGATCTCAAACGATTGGAATTACTAATTGATGTGGACACCCTCAGCCTGCTTGGACAGCTTCGAAGAGCGGTAAATATCTCTTGTTTTAGCGCTCGAGTGTAAGGTCTCTTTTGCCAAAGGAACCTGTACACTCGGGCGTATCATTCATTGTACTCGATTTGTGTTACATCTACATCAACTCTTGGTGGTTTATACTAATTATTGTTTATTCTTTGTAGGGTTTCCGGGACGTTAACGTGACTACAAGGGATGCCCTGAGAATAGTCCATGCAGCTGAGGCAAGGTTGGGGCGGGAGTTCTCGCACGAAGAAGTCACGACAAAGCTAGGAGAGTTGCTTGTGGACGAGGACTACGAGGTTCTCAACAAGGTATTTGTACTCTTTAGCTACTTACTTGCCATTGTGCTCGTCTATCTACACTAATTTCAACGAAAACCGGCAACTTTTACAATTCACGTCTTCTCAGTAAGAGTACTCTTCCAGCCAAAGTCGAGGGTTCAATAGTGCGCACTAACTTTCCCGCTTCAGGGGCGCCCATGTATCTTAGCCAACTGTACGCAAATATTCCATAATTCTGAGTACAGCTGTTTGACGCTCGAGCACAAGCCTCCGTTTACGATTTCCAGCCCTGTACTTGAGCGTAACCTTTGCTTTACTAATTCTCTGTACTCTTTCAGCCTGCACCAAAGCACTCTGGATTTAATGCAGAGATTCAGCGTGTGCTTAAGAATCCACCAGTTGCATTGGCCTCCACGTTGCTCTTTCCAGACTTGTAGTGTATGTCAAACTCGTAGTTGGCAAGGCTGGCCACCCACCTCTGACCACAAGCATCTAACTTGGCTGTGGTTAAAATATAGGTGAGGGGGTTATTGTCAGTAAACACCTGGAATTTACCCCCATACAAATATTCGTGGAACCTGTCAGTTACAGCCCACTTGAGTGCCAGAAACTCCTTTTTGTGTGTAGGGTAATTCTGCTCTGATTTACCCAGGGTGCGACTTGCAAAGGCTATCACACGATCCACCCCTTCTGCATCTGCCTGGTACAGAACTGCTCCTAGTCCTAAATCACTGGCATCTGTCTGGACTTTGAATGCTTTGGTATAATCTGCATAGGCCAGAATGGGAGCCCTTGTACAGATACCCTTCAAAGTCTGGAATGCCTTCTGGCATTCTTCTGTCCATTGTATTGGTGATTTCTTCTTGTTAGAATTTTCTCCAGCAGTTAGAACATTTAGGGGTTTAGCTATATTAGCATAGCTCTTGATGAATCTCCTATAATGGTTTGTGAAACCAAGGAAACTTCTAACTTCTGTTACAGTACGAGGCACTGGCCATTGTTTGATGGCTTCAATTTTCTTTGGATCTGGCTCTATCCCATCCTTAGACACTAAGTGACCCAAGTAAGCTATCTTGGTTCTGAAGAACTCACACTTACTGGGTTTGAGCTTCAGACCTGCCTGTGCTATCTTCTCAAAGACTGCTTCCAATCTCTCTATGTGTTCTTCAAATGTCTTTGAAAATATGACAATGTCATCTAGGTATATTAAGCACCAATTGAGGTTTAAATCACCTAAACAACTCTCCATCAGGCGCTGGAAGGTCGCTGGGGCATTGGTGAGCCCAAAGGGCATCCTCTCACATTCATAGAACCCCAAAGGTCCAACAGTGAAAGCTGTAAGAGGTTTGCTTTCCTCATCTAACTCTACTTGCCAGTATCCAGATTTCAGATCCAGGCATGTGAAGATACATGCCCCATTTAGACAGTCTAGTGCTTCATCTATCCTGGGAAGCCCATAGGCATCCCTTACTGTTTTGGCATTTAACTTCCTCAGGTCTATACAAAACCTGAGGCTGCCATCTTTTTTTCTAACAAGAACAACAGCGCTGGCCCATGGGCTATTAGACTTCCTGATAGCACCTATGTCCAGCATTTCTTGTAGGTGTTTTCTCACTTCCTCAAATTGATGGGGAGGAATTCTTCTGTATCTTTCCTTAAAAGGAGTATAGTCAGTTAGTTCTATATGGTGTTTGACCACTGAAGTTTTTCCTAAGTCCATGTCATCTAAAGCAAAGATGAACCCATATTTAGCAATAGATTTTTGTGCTATCTTTCTTTGTTCCTCATTCCAAATTCCCTTTCCTTTCAGGTCTACTTTACTCAAAAGCTTGTCCATCTTTTCTTTTGTCAATTTGGGTCTTTTAATGTCTTTTTGGTCACTTTCTTGATCAACACCTTGATTTTCATTAATATCTTTGGAGTCTTCTTTTACATACCTTGGTGCAAAAGAATGTGGTACTGCATTAGCAGGTTTAATGTCAGCAACGATTGATTTGGCCTTTAACACTATAGGTCTACAAGATAAGTTTCTCAAACAGACCTGGACCTTGCTGGATCCAGGTTTCAAATGGGTATAGGAGGGAACAGTCATAATTCCACTGTGGCCTCCCTCCTCAGGTCCTTCTACTATGCTATTCACCCTTCCCTCATGTCCCTTAATTTTAGTCAAGCCTTGGACATGCACAGCATCAAAAGGTTGTATCTTAACCTTTTTGGTCAATTTCACTGATCCTCTTATTTTGTCTATGGTTAGACTTCTACTATTGATTCTCATATTCCTACCTCCCGTATATCTGGCTTTCTTAGACCTTTCCCATTCTTTACCCATTATAGTGGCTTCTTCATCAGTCATTAATTCTATGGCCCTATCAATATGAAGTGTTCCCACTTGTACTGGGACCCTATCCCCATATTCATCATCTTCTATGACCATCATCAAGACGTCTTCATCTAAAGCTGCTATCCCTGGAATTTTTAGATTTACTTCAACATATCCCATGTATGGTACTTTGGTCCCACCTGTAGCTGAAATGTGGAGGAGAGTTCTTAAGGGCCTAATTGGAACTCCCAAAGTTTTGATGAGTTTTAGATTGACTGTGGAGACTTGTGCTCCAGGGTCTATTAAGGCAGTTATTTCTTGATCATCAATGAGTATAGGTGCTTCATTTGCTTCCCCTATTAATCTTTGTAAAGGATCAGGATTGACATATCTGGAATTTATTGAGTATTCTGGGGATTCTGATTGTTCCGTGGAACATTCCCCTCTCCTTGAGATGAGTTTTGGTTGTTCTGTGCTGGGGGGAGATTCTCTCTTTCGTTCTCCCCCCTTGTCCCGTTTCCCCGAGTTGAGGGTGTTGGACATACATTGGACTTGTGGCCTATTCCTTTGCAATTATAGCAAACCAGAGGTGGAATTCCTTGTGGAAAGGGTCCACTATGGTTAGTCTCTGGACCACGTCCATTTCTACCAAAGTATCTATTTCTATTTCCTTCTCTTGGCCTACCATTAGTCCCTGTATTAGCCTGAGGTGCAGCTCCTCCAACTGCATTACTATTGTTCTGATTAGTATTGGGAGGAGCAGGCTCTGCCGAAGCCATAGCAGCTTTCACATTTGTGATTAAGTTCTCTGATAACATAGCTACTTCATTTCTCAGGACACCAATCTCATTTTGGGTTTGGTCAGGTTTAGTATCAACGGAGGCAGCTTTAGCTCTGACTGATATGGTTTTCTTATCAGTTCTCCTAGCTTCCAAAAGGAAATCTTTATAGGTCACTCCTGGCTTATTGTAGAGATACCTCACCCCATTTTGGCCATCAACATGCATTCCATTGAAGACCCTTTCAAGCATCTGCTTGTCTTTATCCTTAGCAGGAATCAAGTCGGGATATCTAACCATGAGCTGATTCAGAGCTCCTTCTACCCTAGCAGCAAAGCATGCAACAGTCTCCCCTTTGTCCTGAGACAACTGATAGAATTGTTGCATCAGAGTGTCAGCAGCGGCCACTCCACCGTACTGCACTTCTAGTTTCTCTAGATAATCATGTGTAGTTGCTGTGGGGCCTAGGTACCGGATCAGATCCTTGGCAGCTCCCTTTACAGATTCAAAAGCTACCTGACGAACTAAGGGTTCTGAATGGTTGTGCAGGGCAGCCTGCACATCCATTGCCCAATCTGAATATGAAATTTCATTTTTTGGTAATGGGTCTTCCCCACTAAAATTTCCAAATCTGGGAGTCTTTTCCAGTACCACAGCACTACCCCTAGTTTTGGTTAGTTTATCATCATGATTGTTAGTATCTTTATTAACAGCTGCTCCAGTCATCTTTACATTGCTGGTTCTTGGAGTTGCAAAGACTTTGCCTGAAACTGAAGGTGGTTTAGAGTTAGCTGCACTCATTGTAGAGACCTTATGTACTAGATCTGCCACAATCTTACTTTGGGTCTCCATCTGGTCCATCATCTTTCTCATTAAATCATCCTGCTCTCTGAAATTCTGTAAGGCAAATTCATGGTCTCTATGTTCTCGAGCTATCAGCTCTTGTTGCTTCTTCTCCAACTCTAGTTCACGTCGCCTCATGTCTTCTCGACTGGTCACGATATCTGAAATCTGAGAGGGAGAGGTCACCAGAGTCCTGATTTCCACCTCCACCTCGTGCCAATTACTAATACCCTGTAATGCTCTTGCAATTGCAGTTGGTGAACTTTGATCGGTACATTCAATAACACTCTCGTAGTCATTCATTACCTCTACATCTGCAGGTCCCACTCCCGCTACCCTTTTACAGATTTCAGTAATGATTGATTCCTGATATAATGTCCTAGGTATGGGCCCACCCTCCAGTCGTGCTACTTTAAGAAGTATAACTAGGGGATGTGCTCTATCAACTGAACTGTTCAGTCCATGGGGTTGTCTTATGTCTTCAGTCATATTGATCGGGTTACTAGTCACTCCAGTCACCCCACTTTCGTCTCCAGTCAGAGAGTGGAAGTCACTCTGTTGGTCAGTAGTATCTTTTTCAGTGTTTGACGCCATCACGAATACCCAGTTCTATTAGACAATTTTGGCCTTTATACCTTGTCAGGACGCTTACAACAGATTAGAACTAAGTTGAACAAACAAACAAATAATAATAATAAACTCTGATAACTCAATGATTCACACAACACTGTACTGTGCTGTGGGTTTCATCAGCATCTTCTCCTTCAGGTCATGGAATTCTCCCGGGTTGTCGCTAAGTCGTAACTGGCTAATAGTTATGTATATTTAAAGTTCTTCGCGAAGATTTTTCTCGAACAAATTGAAATACGCTTTCTAATCTTTATGTACTCACGCACTCCATAATCGGCCGGAAACACAATCCAGAATATCACACAACGTCCAGTCTACCCTCTGGCCAAGAGGTCAGGGTTAAATGGCCCACAGTTAGTCAATAATTCACTTCAAATGTTTGTACACAGTCCGCGCACTTGCGAGTACATCCGAGTACAGCCACGTCGACGCTCGAGTACAGGCCTTCTTTTCCGAGAGTACACGCTGTACTCGAGCGCTAAATCGTCAACGCTCGTCCGTCCACCAATCTCGTCTGGGACATCGGTTCACGAACACGACCGCTACGACGCTCCGTCAAGCTGGGGATCTCAAAGGTTCTGCTAATTGTCCACTCTTGCAGTTGCTTGCCTTGAACACAGGTCCCTCATTGGGCGCCAAATGTCGCGCTATGGTGTTTAGCCTTCTGGTTATGCAGCTGAAACGGCGCTAGGGTTCTATTGTCGAATGGACCCGTGTAAATTAACAAGGCAAGAGTCTTGGAAACCTTTGTAATTCTCTCTTTATTGTAAATAACAGCAAATAATATCTCTCAGCAAGCAGCAAATCTGCATCACAGTCCAAGGATAAACCTATAGTTCTCTGGTAAAACCCTGTAACAATTTTCAAGTGTTAAGTATTCTGTCAGTTTAAATAGCCTTTATGGCTCTCCTCTATAAATCTACTAAAATGCAACAAATAAATATAGCTCTTTACAAATATCACTAGGTTGTCCCTGGAGTCAAGTTACTCAAGCTTATGCAATTAGTTATCAGTAAATAGTTACCTGATACGTTGCGACAAGGTGTCTCTTCGAGATCTAGTCCCCAACTAAGTTTATTATGGAATGTCCCTATGTTTTATACTATGTACGTGATGACGTCATAACTACGTCATAATATGACGTCATAATTACTGCACGTGCTAATTAGCGCCATTAACCCAATTATGGTGGGAAAAGTTAAAAACAAGGTCATACGACACCCTCCCCCCCTAAAGTCTGGCATGTCCTCATGACATTACTGAAATCCGATTTTGCTTTAAATGTTTCGATATATCTTTTATTTCACTTTTGACTACGAGTGTGCGCATTATGAATAAGACCCAACCATCGGTTCAATTTAGAATAATTCATAACATTTATTACATTACGACAATAATATATGTACTCGAGTGACATCTCCACTCTACAATTGGATATAATTGAATTGCATATAATTACAATTGCACAGATTAGTTGGCGTTTTATCAGCCTCCGTTTGCCTCTACCGATGTTCACACCTACTGAACCTGAAGATTACGTAGATTGCATGGATTAATACGATTACATAGTCAATCACAGCTGTTTGCTTTTCGTTTCACGTATAGTTCATACGAGCGTTACTATTTCGACGCTCGAGTACAGCCCTCCTTTCGGTGAGATAGACCCTGTACTCGAGCGTCACTCCGTCTGTACTCGGCTCCTCTAGTTGGAGGGGCGTTCCTCCCCTCGAACTCGCAATGCAA
>JBCAUA010581533.1:0-16314 GCA_038406235.1 Peronia verruculata
GCTAGACGTCGGGCTTCCCTACCCACAGGAAGCCAGGGGACCGTTGAGTCATTGAAAAAAATGCGGGTTTTCGATCTCCGTGTCCTGTCATCCCCCGATGCAGAACCCACGAGTCGATTCCGACCGCTCCATAAGCAGACGCCATACCGTTGTTCTGGTTAGCAAATCTTAGAGGTGTGCTTTATAACGTCGGGGCAATAACTCATCTTTCACAACAATGAGACGTCGGATTTTTTCCACTGGAGTCTTCATAATGTAGTTACTGTATACTGCGGATTTCCCGCTATATTGCGGGGTCTGCCGTTATAAATGAAATATTTAAAATTCCATTACAAGAGTTTATAAGAGTGCGAGAAAGAATTTTACAGTATAGGGAGGATTGATAACAGTATGGAGGAGGTTTGTAAAGGTTTTAAATGAATGTAAGTAACAAAATAAATATAGCATCCCTACTTACTTCGCGGGTGTTTGCTTACCTCGGGCTGTCCTGAACCTAACACCGCTATAAACGAAGGAGTATTGTACATTTTTTCAAATAACGACAAGAACAAAAGTGATTTTTTCCTTCCTTTCGATGTTCGTCCTATTATACCACATGGATCTTACACCTCTTGTACTTAGCAGAGGGAAGTCTCATATAATTATGTAGCTGACTAAAAAAAAAAGCTCATTAGATCTATCTTAGTGCTCAGCCAGATCTACGTGTATTCTTGCCCGTTACTGTTTGCGGGCCCTGCATAGTATGTGAGTGTTTGTGAGTGTGTGTGTGTGTGTGCAGAAGGGGAAAAAAGGGGTGTGTGCATGCCCGAGGAGTTAGCCGTCTGCCTGAGGGTGGAAATGACACAAATTCCAAACCTATCTGTGGATGGGAACGAACAATTGGAGCCTTGGCTTCTTAGATAGAGACGTCCGACGTCTATCCTTCTTGGATAAGGACAATATATGCAGAGGTCGCGTATGTTGGTCTACGTCATGCACAGTAAATAATTCTTGGCAGTTCAACATCAAATGAAGTTTCCACTCAAGCAGATTTTCTTCTGACCAGATTGGGCAGGCACCTCAAGACATAAGTACGGCACCGTAACCCTCCCTATCATATGGTTTGAAAGTCTGTAGCCTAAATATTATTATATATTATATTATATGTTTTTAAAAGTTATTTCATAATTGCATGCGTTTTTGTTTGTTTGTTTTTTGTTATAAGTGTCTTTTTGTGTGTGTGTGTGTTGTTGTTGTTGTTGGTTTGTTTGTTAAAGTTGTTTTGTTTTTTTTTTTAAATTTTGACGCTAGGCACAATTTCCACTGGACTACACAATTAACCTTATTTAGCAGTTATTTTATTTTTTCTTTAATTTAATGCTACAACATGTATGTACTTATGCCCCCCCTTCCCCTTTCTCTCTCTCTCTCTCTCTCACACACACACACAAATAATAAAATAAAAAAGCCCGAATAAAACCAATAGTTTTGACTTTGCCTCAAACAGTTTGTGTTCCATTTTCTCAAAACATTGGGACCATGGTGCAATGGTGAGGATGTCTGGTGACTGCTTTGGACTCTGTCAGCGTTATCCAACATTTATAGTAGTTGGTAACTTCGCAGATATTCTTTCACCCACGTTTAAGCTCTTGATACATAATTATACATGTATTCTAAATCTGCCACGAGTCTCAAGTTTACTTCGATGGAGCCTCCACGAGTTTTCCGATGTCAGTTTCTAAATATAACACACGAAAGTGATGAAAAACTTGTCACTGTATCTATTTAAAGCCACATGACGAATGGCGACAACGTTACGCCACTAAATCTGACGCACTGAGTGAAATCCTCCGAGTGAAGCCCAAACCACAGCCTCCCTATGCAAGTCTTGTTTTAGGGGAGAGATTCATACATTGATCCCTGCTATCCTGAACTATCCGATCTATTTACAAGTAATTACATCACCTAAGTAAGGTAAAAGACGTAATGCCAGTCCGCTGTACAGGTAATTAAATATGCAGTACCTGTCAAATCATGACATTAGTCTGATAAATAGACCGGGGCATGTAGTTATACTGACGTATTTCGAAAGTTGTTTTGATTTTGAAGTCCCCTCATCTCAAAGCCTCCATGCCTTTCCCCAAAACCCGTTTACCATACACACATTTATTAGCTATCCAAATGTCTAAAAAGTGATGCACCCCCCCCCCCTTTTATTTTCAGTCTTCACTAGGTCTGCTACAATATTTATTTTGCACATATACATGCATCTATCATAAATTACTAGAAGACACCCCACGGCATCCATGGGAGATTGTTTAAATAATATAGTAGTCCTGCGCCTTAGAGTGCATGGCAAAGCGTGCGCACCTCGATATTGATATTTTGGTTGATGAAACTGAATGTTACTCAACGAAGACGTGTTTTTGAACCAGTCATACCATCGAACGTACAATTCGGATCAAGCAGCCTCGCGAGTTTATTATTCGGGTTTATGTACATGGAAACACAGATCCATATGTAACAATGTTGTGTGCCAAATTTGAGGTGGATCCATTCAACAGTTTTCGAGTCCATAAGTCTACTGTGGCTTTTCTTGCAATTTTATAATATAGAGATGTATTTGTCTCGCTGCCAATCAGAATGAGCCATGTTAAGCGGGAGAAGTCAAAGGTTGAATGTAGAGAAGGTGGTCTAACAATAACATCAATGTTTTTATATTGCAAAAACTGCAAGATCATTCATCGACGAATAAGACAATACATGTACATGAATTGCCTTTGCCGGGTAGATTACACATCTATCAAGGTATAGTGAGGTGGATATTTACATTTACACGCATGTGCTAAACTGTTCGATTTTTTCGGCTTTTTTTTTTTTTTATTGAAATTTGTTTCCTCTGAGCATAACCAATGCTGAACGGTCCCCCAGTCTCTTCAATTTGAGATAGCTAAGGTTATAATCTGTAGCTTAAAACTGTTTTCATCACGTGAATATGTGTGAATGAAACTTAGCGTGACAATGCTACCGGTAATTCAATATGGTGAACAGTTGGCACAATGTGACTCATTTTCACTGGTTGTGAGAGTTGTCTTTTCTTTTTTTAATCCCATTAAATTTGAACTTGTGAATTAATGTGCGAGAATTAAGTAATGTGCACATATTTATCCATCTTATAGTACTAGTGGTATGTATGTATTATATCCTGTAAGTCTTTTTGCAATATATATACATGTATATATAAATATATATATATATACATGTATATTTTTTTTTGTTAAATCTATCCAAAACTAGGATGTATGACTATGTGAATAAGAATTTATTGTATCCATTCATTCTGTACAACCAGCATATTTTGCTAAAACAGACATCACACAAATACATCACTACTTTCTCCAAACCAGAGTTTTCTGGGAAAAGACATTCTGTCATTACTGCCAATGAACGGAGGAATTTCCCGTAATTTTCAATGAAAAACACAAACTTTCCATAGTAATATTAGGACTTTACAGGCCACCCATCGCTTCCACTCATTCTATTAAGAAAATGTTGCTCACTAACTTTATACATGTATTACGGTTACAAGAAGATCGCAGACTTTAATTTAAAACGTGAACTTCTTTAAGCCGTTTTCTTGGGAATGAGCTCTTTGTTGAAGTGTCCGAGATCTGGTGATGCTACTCTCTGACTTGATTGCTGTTTGCCTCATACTCACGAGTACTGATCTTCTTTCTCCAGTTTCTAGAACATGACTAACATCTTCAAATCATCCACTGATTCAACAAGACACCGGTCCATTTCATTTCCTGACTACAGTGAAGAAAGAAAACTGAACTGACATGGTCACACTACCAGATCTAGTGACCTTGCAAACCACTTACTCCAAAGAACCATGAAAGGCAAAAAATGCTGGGTGGTCAGTACAGCGGAACCAAAATGAGGGAGAAATCTCCCAGGCCCTAGCAGAGTAGTACGACACAGCTGTGAGATATGAAGACTGTTGGTGTACACAGATCATCCAAGAGGCTCCCCAACGGTGTTCTGGTATGTATATACACTGCAAGGTAAGGCAAGCATTTTCTATGCTAATCCTAATCAAAAAGCTAAATTAATCTCCAGTGTGCTGTAAATTACATCAACCATTCTTGGCATTACTCTATCACATTTACCACATCTGCATAGAGACCAAGTGGAAGAACATTGATACAGAGAGCCAAAAATTTTGGGGTATCTTTATTTTTCTTGGACATTTCTCAAAATAAAAGGCATATGTTTTATCAGCATGGGGCTGCGTTCATTCTACAAGTGAAATACATGTATGTGCATGTAATCTAGGATAACAGACACTCAGAGAATGAAAAAAGGAACGCATGGCAAATTTAAATACATGGATAAATTTAATGGAAATAATTATCATCACAATTTTGAATGGCAGAATCGTGGGCAAACATTTTACACCAAAGGATGAAAAAAAAAATGAGCTCCTTTCATCTTTTGTTTGCAATGACCAAAGAAAAAAAAAAAATTATAGCACATATAGTAATAGCCGAAACGAAAAGCAAAAACTTGCAGTTACATAGATGATTGGCTACGCTGGAAACACAAACCATGATCAAGGAAAACAACACATAAAGCAAAAACGTTATCCATGTATGTTATGTATTTAGATCTTACTCTATGAAAATCTAGAGGCAGTGACTTCTTTACTGTGTGTGGGAGATGCATTAAATATAACTTTGATAGACAAGTGGGATACCGACATGCTTTTCCTGGTTGATGTCATACCAATAGTCCTAAGCTTACCATTATTTCTTCTTCATTGCTTTATCAAGAATCAGTGCCTAACTAACCCTTTAGGTGCAGCAGATGCCGCAAAATTTGGGCAAGCATGGCAAAATGTCAAGCATTTTAAACAGTTATAAGATTCAAATGCAATAAAAGTCTTGTATACCTTATATACCCAAGGGCAGTATTCACTCATATGGCAAAAGTTGAAATAGGTCAGATATTAAGTTAATGCTAATACTACCAGGAATAGTTGGGAGTAACATTGACATATATAATATCAAAAGAAAAATATCAGCTCAGTACTAATAATGAGACCCTTCAAGATAATCTCAAGATCTATAAAACAGAGCTACACCAGACAGAAAACTGATCAGGATGTAATTCTGAGTCAAATAACAAACAGCAGACATTCTCTACCAAGGTGAACAAGACATTTAACCTTTTCACATCACCATATAGTGCAACTTGTCACATATTTGTGTCCTTGTCTCACCTTTTGTGCCTGTCTTCCTCAACTAATGAAACAGATTCCTTCCAGCTTTTAACATTGGTGTTCAGACCATAAATTGTTCTTATAATTTTTTCACAACACTTTTTTAACGTGCATTTTGTTGACTGTTTTTTTTTTTCTTTCCTTTCTTAAATATGCCCAAACATCATACTTTTTTTTAAAGAATTAGTCTTAAAGAGTATTGTGCTTTCTGGAAAAATGAGGAGATGTGAAAAGGTTAAAGGTGCAGAGGACATAGTATTCAGTATGCAACAGAAAAGAATAACTAGGGGAAATAACTTAACTCTCTCAGATGTTGAGGATTTACAAACTGCCATGAACCACAAATATATAGAAGTACACATTATTTTAAGGGGTAGATTTTATTCACTGATACCAACATTTACCGTGAAAAGCTGCCATAAAATCAATTCCATCAGCCTAATTTTCCAAGAGCACCAAGTCCAGAAAAATGTGTTATCTATAAACTTCCTTCACTCGCTGTAGTTGTTATTCTCACAAGATGTCAACCAAAATTTGGCCAAAGAACAAAAGAATTAGCTCCTCAAGTCAATGTGTGGGGAAAAAAAAAAAACAAACTCATTTTCCTTTGGAAAATAAAATAATAACATGAAAAGCATACGTTATTTCGTTTACCTTTCAGGTTTGTTTATTAAATGTTACAATTGTATTCCCTCTTTTTCCACATATCAACTTGGATATCCATCAACAATATACTCACATAATCCAGCACCTAATCCACTAGCAAACAACTTATTATGTACAAATTGCAAATCATGTCAATACATCAAAACATTGACAAGTTTTAACTTCTCTCAGAAGTCTTCTAACTGCTTCCTGAATGTCAAACTTGACTCTAGGCAAGTACTTTAATGAATCTTCATGAAGTTTATCAATTCAACCACATAACCAAAAGTGGTTGACTGTAACAAATTTGCCGAACATTTCCATTATCACTGTCACTATATCTATGTCAGAAAGTGCTTTCACAAATATGTAATTTCATGGTTACAAATTTAAAACCTCTTCTTCTCCTGCAGCAGGTGTGTATCATTAGTGAGCCACTTTCTCTTTATTGTAATTCATCATCAGCTTCTTAATCTCGCCAATAGCCTGTCCTGGGTTCAGTCCCTGCAAAACATCCAAAAATACAGCTTATATTTCAATAATACTAATTCATCATTTGGATCTGCATACTACAGGCAAATATATATATATACTAATAACAGTAAGGAGAAGCGGGGAAAAAAAAAAATAATAATTACACTTAACCAGTGCAATATAAACATATTGCACTGGTTAAGTGTAATTATTATTTTTTTTTTCATACATGATAAACAATTTATATCTATGTTCAATAAAATAAAAGTGTAATTAAAATCAACTGAAAATGCTGAGACATGGTGATTTACATTAAATAACCAGAAAGAAACATGTAGAAAATTCAAAGGCAATGATAAAAGCTAACTCTGAAATTTCACAATCAAATTCTTAATATTTTCAAGTCAGAAAAATTTCCCTTGCTAAAACAGAAACTAATACAATGCCAGCACTTACATGTCATGATGGCAACTTCAAAGTTATAGTTAAATCATGAATTTGCAGCAGAATATTATGAACTGGTAAAGTGAAATTAGACACCCACAGATGATACACATATTTCTAAACTCTTTTGCTCATTGATGCAAGTACCACTAATTCTTGTTCTCATGGAGGTATATGGGTACAATGCACTTCATTCATTCTGGAATCATTCTAGTTCCTGAGATTTCTTTTGCTTCCTTACCCAATGCCTTCATAGTAAGTGTACTAGCCTTCATAGTAAGTGTACTATATATGACAATCTATCTTACCTTTGGACAGGTTTTGGTGCAGTTCATGATGGTGTGGCATCTATAGACAGTGTAACCATCTTCCATCATGGCCAAGCGTTCTTCCGTGAAATCATCACGGGAATCGATCATCCATCTGAAAATAATCAGAAACATCCAGGTTCACAGACGCGAAAAAATTCACTAACAAGCATGATTCAATCAAATAAAATGTTATCGAACTGGTTCAAAGAGCCATTTTTTGTAACAAGCGTAGTTACAGAAGATTATACAAATATTCCTATGCAAAGTAAAAAATACATTAGGAAATAAGAAACAAAGCAAAAAAAAAAAAAAATATTAAAGATTTTCGTCTGATGGTCAATTTTTCTCAGGATTTTCTGCTAAAATCACATTTCAGATAAGAACACAAAAGGTGTTTTCTTTCCTCTGCTTCTTTGTAATGTCTGTTTTATGTCTCATATTTTGGCAAAGAAAGTCATGGCTGATGGTCAGAATGACTCATTGACTTATCTGGTTTGTGGCACCATGAAACCAGTTATCTAACTCCCTAGCCAACTCTTGTCTGTGCCCATCTCAAGACTGAAAAATACCAGCACTACAACCAAAGATCTCTCCATAATACATCACCTGGAGATGTTTATGGATCAATCATCCACATGGTGGATATTCCACAGATGATTGTGGGAAAACCTAACAGTTCCCTTTGAAAACTTGGATATTAGTTCTTCATTACATATATGCATATTTTCACAATTCATGGTTATCTGTATGGTGCAGGACCAGCATTATGTTATTTTTATATATGAGATATTGAATACATATATGTCTTTAAAATATAAAGTTAATTGCAACAAGGAGTTTTGTGAATATTAAGAGGAGAATCGACTTTATTTGTGGGTGAAGTTGGGTACAGTAAGTGTTTACATAAAAACTAAATTACACATCAAATAAAACACAGACAAACACTGACCTGTATGCCTGCATGAGGACAGCTGGACCCAGATACTTGTCTGAGTTCCACCAGTAGCTGGGACAGGACGTGCTACAGCAAGCACACAGAATGCATTCATACAGACCATCCTGTACAAGGGAGAGAGAGAGAAAGATGCCATTGTGATGCAACATTCATCATGATGATAAATCTTCAAGCTGTACATCAATAAGCAAATATTTACACTGATTCTGACTTTTCCTACTGATTTGATGTCCTACACTGATTTAGTGAAGGACAAGATCATTTCACTTTTTCTGTAAAATAATGTCTCGTTGAGTCAAAATCAGAGTTTGAATACTCAAACAAAAATGCATATGATGTTCAGCATCAAACACTGTAAATTTGAGCTCCTCGTTGCATACTATGTAACATCACGGGGCTAGCCTTATTTACATACAACTTCACTGTGGATAAAATGATTGGCAGGTATATCACTTTTGTGACTATCCACAGCATATAAAAGCATAATGCAGTATTCTGTGAGGTTCTTCAACCTAACTTATCACCTAACTTACCAACTTAGCTCTGTCCTCCACTGATTGTAAGTAAGACTCTTTGCCAATATCTGTCTCTTTGACATCCTTCTTTTTCAGGTAGGGCTCGATGGACCGATACTGTGCATAAAAGTTGCTCATATCCTGCAGAATAATGCATCAATAAGGATGAGTTAAACACAGGATGCAGTGACCTAATTTCTAATAATTAAAAAATTATTCACTTTTAATCACGAACTTTCACCCCTTTGGGGGAAACAGATTTGCTTGCACATTCCAAAATAGAGATAACACCTGATGATAACAAACAGTTTCATCTCTATTAAAATTGGCCCATCATTATGTAGCAATGGAATTACACTGCTGTTTGAAACCTTCCTTGGCTTGGTCAACAATCAAGCCTGGACTATCAAATAATCAGATCCATATGCAAAAAAGAGAACACTATTTCCTTTTCGGGGCACAAATATTGTCGACACTCTAAGTCTCAATAACTTACCGGCACCAAGTCCTTGACCACATACATGTGGGGGAGGGGATAAACCTTGACTGCCTTGCTTGGGTTGTCATTGATTTTGCTGTGTAGAAAAAGATAAAAAGACTCATATTATATGATACATTTGTATTTGGAGGGGAAAATGTACAAAAGATACAATTTATCATATCAACTATTAATTGAAATGAACTGAAAGCATGACATCAAACTATGTAAAATTTTGAAAAGTACAGATATTGTTGTGATAAAGTCCACAAGGATCACAATTATCGAATCTTGTACAATAGTTTGATATTTACCGTAATAGCTATCTTTTACCATTATAAACCACAGTACATATCGGACAAGACAGGAAAATACATCTATAGTACAATAAGCTCAATCTCCATGATGATATAAAATTAACAGCTAGTGTGAATTCTATTTTACTCTTGTACTAAGCTTTATCCTTATTATGGTGAATTTCCTGCAATCTACCATGTTTTATACAAATACTTAATAACATAAAAGTACTAATTAAGCATGACACCCAACATTTAAAACAATTATAATAAGGCTAGAATGTAATATTTTTTAAACAAAGTAGGCTACATCAGAGCTTAAGTGAGAGATAATACACTCACTATAAACATGCAAGCGTATTTGTGCCATCTATGTTCATCGAGCATGAGCCGCAGATGCCCTCACGACATGACCTCCTGAATGTCAGAGTGGGGTCAATCTCATTCTTGATCTTGATAAGCCCATCCAGGACCATAGGGCCACAACTAGATAATAACGCACACAACAAAAAATTGTCCTCATGTAAGTTCTCAATATCTTCAGCAATATCAAAATACAAGAGCATATGTTTCCAGTTTACATTTAACATAGCACTGATCAATATTGAAAATATCTGCTGTGACACTAAGTGCACTGTTTTCCAACATGACTGCTCTTCATATTCCGTGTACATGTATGATAGTAAAAAAAGGTGTTCACTGTTTTACATGCCAAGATATGAAGTAAATATAAATGAAACTATTGGCATTACACTAGCACTGAAACTGTTGCTTTCTAAGCATGTTCGATGATTTATCTTAAGCTGGAAAACAAAAACAAAAGAAAAGGAAGGGTTGTGTTTCTAATCACTTTCTCAGTTTTAATTTACCAAAGGGATAAAGAGGTGACTACAGTACTAAAATCCCATACTGATCATGGACAATTATCATTAAATTCAATAACACACAGGATAACTTTTCATAAAACGTACTCATTGAGGTCCACTTCATATGTTTGTACTTTGGGCTTGTCTCCTGGTTTGTCAGGATTCTGTCAGCATATGAAAAAAAACAAAGAAATTCATCAGTTGAATGGCATAAGAAATTCATGTATAAGATAGATGAAAATTATGTCATTTTTTTTTTTTTTAAAAGCGCCGTTTTCATTATATCTTTTGCAACAAAGTGCTTATTTGCCCAACTGGGCCAATGGTGTTTGGACTTGTTTGCCCACCCTGCCCAATTGGACCAGTAAGAGCACCCTTTTTTATACAACTATTACACGAAGGTCCCCAACTTATTATTGCAAGCGACAAATATAAAATTATTTCAACAACAGTTCAAACTTGACAATTTAAGGAAAAAAAATAAAAAACACAAAGTCTCTTCAGGTTTACAACTTACCCATCTGTAAATTTCGAACTTTTTGAGGTTGGCTTTCTGAGCGGCAGGTGCTGCAGCTGTCTGTGCACATCTTGTCTATAATAGAATTAAATAATCACCTGTATAGGCCAAGCTATAAATGAAGTAAGACCAACAAGACTTTTCAGATGTTTAATGCTACTGGATGGAATACTTGTGATAATTTTTACTTACCAACACATTTTTATTTGAAGTCTTCAAATCTTGTCAGTGTGCTATTGTTATAACCATAGATATAGTAACCAACCACAGCAGAACAATAGCATTCAACAAAAAATGAGAACAGGTGCTTTCCCACCCTATCTAATCAAATGGGAGAAACAAAGACAACATAACAAAACTCATCATCTCTCTGATGTATTTGTCTGCTATTCTCATTATTGAGGAAAACATGACAATCTAATGATGATAACAGTCTGTACCAAGGTGCGGAAAAGTTGAAAATCCTTGATAAACACTTCCAAGTATTTCTGAATTCAGCTAATAATGTGAAGGAGATAAGTCGCTTTTGACTCCATGAATAAAGCAGGGCTATTGATCGGGGAATGAGCATCGACCATGTAGGCGATTGTTAACTATTATTTCTTGATAGTTCTGTATATGCTTGTCATGAATGTTCGTAAACATCCAACGTGTGACAAAGAACTCGGTGCGAACAGCTGTCCTTGTGACACATATTCTTTACGTTACTCTTTTTGCAGGGCTACGTAAGGGTAGTCATTACACAACCGAACTTGAGGGAACTCTGTCGGTCACACATTAAGTACTGAAGCCACTTTGGGCTAATCACATACTTAATGAAAGGCAATGAAAAGGAAGTCAGAGATAACATGAAATTTTGACTATGTGCTTTCTACACGTACAAAACCATTGATAATATTTTCATAAAAGGAATAATATTCTCCCAATGTCAAGGTCGGTGCTGGCCTATATTGAAGGTGAAATAAACGTATTTCTGGATATATTTTTTTCTGCTTCCCAGACAAACATTTTCGAAACAAAATGTTTCTGCACTGAACACAGACGTCAATTTTAATTTTCTAAGTCACTCAACTTCATGTAATTACCTGCACCAATTGAACAAGTGCTTTGGTAGCCGGCGAAAACTTCGTGAGAGCTTTACTAGCAGCCATCTTGCCTGAGTCTGCGACTGATCTGACTATCGGGCTAATCTGGCATGCGCATTTATCACTTCCGTTTTCATTTCATAATGGCGGCGTAAACAAATCCCTTTAGGTAAAGAGACGCAAAGGTATGCTTATGAAACAATGACCTACTAGTGGAGAAGTGTTGCCAAGTTTATTTCATAATATCATTATGTCATTTTGTAACCATGGAAACCTAAAAGACACAATTTATTTACTCAGCTGTGTTACAATGTTACTTATAATTCAAAGTTAGGTCGAGACAGTCAAGTTTGAACACGATCGTCATGTTGAATCGTTAAGCTTAATTAACTTGATCTTCATAGCACGTTTATGTGCTAAATTTTTACATTTTTGGCCGAAGAGGTTTGATTACTTATTCCAGTTTACAGCAGGGAATTCATACTATTGAAGGTAGCAAGTTGTAACAGATCAAGATCTAGATCTATATAGCGGCTTGCAACTTTTCTAATTCTGTCTAGATCTAGATTTAGATCTAGATCTAGATCTAGATCTAGATCTAGACTAGATCTAGATCTAATCATTTGAAACTGCTTTCATCTAAGGCTTAAGGAACTGTTCGGTCATCAAAATACGTCTCTTACCAAGGATGAGAGATAATACTATAATAGCAAGCGTTGCAAAGGACAAAGTCATTTTTGTTGACTTTGGCCATGCCTCAAAAATCACAAACCAAGATGTTGATCTGATTCTGGTATAGATCATGAAAATACTGGGGTTTTTTTTTATGTCAACCAAAGACATGATGTACAACATGAATACTTATATTGTATGCAGAGTTAGTGAAAATGGATCACGTGATTAGCCTAAAGTTTAAGCTATCAAAAACAGGAGAAACATTGTAAATTTTCTGTCAGACTTACTTAATTATTCAGTGGACCCTCCGAGATAAGACCCTTAAAAATGTTCATGAAAAAGGTCTTAACTGGGAGGGAGTCATTAACTGAGAGGTTCACCCAATTATTGCTGGAGACTTATAAGAAAAACTACGTCCACCTGTCATTACATAAATTCACTGTAAATAGTATAAAATAACTGCAGCTTACCCTGTGTTCCTCTTTGCATGAATACATTGTAAAATATCTGTTATTTACCTCCTTTTCCTCAGTCTTTGCATACATCCATGAATTCACTAGAGATAGATCTAGACCTATATACACACTAACATGGTTATTAAGAAAACCCTTAAAACATAACATGCGTCTCAAAGACAATCTTTGAGAACGTTTTTTTTTTTACTATGTAATTTGTTATGCTTATAATGAAATAAAACTATGGGCTGACACGGAACGTACGCTTATAACAAACGGTTTTAGTTTCCCCGATCGCACTTCTCTTTCATTTTGACTGAGCGTAACTGAGACGAAGTGACAAAGAGATCATCCATGCGGCATGAGTGTGTCATGTACCGATATCCACAATGTACTGTACTGCCGTGCAAATTCACGTAAGTGACAGTAGTGTTGGTGATCGTCTTTGATATGGGGACTTCTCCGGCCGCACCGTGGTTCGCATATGGACGTTACCCCTGAGAAAAGCCGGGATGTCGGCCTTTGTGTTTCTCACTATTCGGAACTTGGTCACCGGACTAGAGGGTGGCTAGGAAACATGTGGGTGTGACCACTTGACTGGAGAATCAGGACGCTCGCATTGGTAATACGGTATGCACTGTAATAAGTCACACGAACGGATGACAAAGAACACAGCTCTTAACACGCGGGTGGGTCACAATCCGGAGTGAAGGGATAGCAGAAAAGAGGTTCAGAGTAGGTCGTATGTCGGATTTGGGAGGAAGTCGCTACTCGGAGGTCCTTCATATAGAAAAAATGTTCCATATATAGAAAAAATGTTCCATCATGCAATTTTAGGTCGTAACTGAGTGGAAATCATAACTGAGAGGGTCTTAACTGGGAGGGTCCAATGTAATGGACAAAGACTTCCATAAAATGTGCCATGACTTCCAGAGGAAACATTTTTCTTTCTTTTATTGTATTAGCAATAAGATGCAAGCATAGAAGCTACTAACTATACAAGTAACAGTATAAGAGCATAGAAAGACAGTTGACAAGAATTGATAGCACTACTCAATCAGTTAGATACAAAGAAGGTACAGGCAAGTCCACTCAAATCAAACTCTGATTATTCAAATTTCTGATAATTCAGAGAAAAACAAAACAATAGATTTTTTCCCTCTTTGGGCCTATTAGATGTCTCACGTTGAGTTCCTTACTCGAACCACTTGACCCCTGAGCACTGCCACAAAGGTAAAAATCAACTATTGTTCTCACCACAAGGTTTCCACCAGTGCGGATGCTGGTGATCTGAAAACAAAGGAGACAGCACTGCATGTGGGGCAAGAGAGATTAGTAAAAAAATGTCCATGTACTGAGTGTGCCCCACACCGTGAGCAGCATAAGTGGGCCTAAATGAATGTGTTCAGTGGGAGTTGGGGGGGGGGGGTGTATAGCATGCTGGGGTCAGCGCTGCCGAGCAATTGGCTGATAATCGAGCATCCTGCAGTCTAGATACAAGTTTACATGCACATGTAGCACTACTAAATGTGTGCATTTATTATTGAGTGTGTTGACCACACCATAATAGGGCTTTGCACCTGTGTTATGATGATCCCTGTCTTGATTCTAGTAGCACTGTGACAGTATAGACCAGATTCTACATCATGCTTGTTTTCTTTTTGCTTGTAGTTGACTCATTTTACAGACACCGTCAGAGACTATGTCATGGCTCCCTCTAGATGTTTTCAGAGTGAACACTTTATTAATTGTTCTTTTCAGGGCTAAAACTTACTCATCAACAGTTTTTTTTTTAGGGTCGTATATAGAAACAGTCTTCTGCAGGACTAAGCAGGGTAACACCATTCTGCCTCTTCTTTACCTAACTTTCTTTTCAAGTCTTTATTATGGCTAACAATCCAATTAAACAAGTGGGCTTGAATGACACTTTAAGATTAAGGGAAAGTTGGGAAGCCATAGCAATTTTTTTATGAAGGGATAATTCTGTATTATAATAGTTCAAATAGTGCCTCATTACTCCCTTGTTAAAACTGAAAGTCGAACTGTCATTACCGGAACATCTGGTGGTCCCATCAAATTTGAAGTTAGCGAACTCCATTGTATATAGTACTTGTTACTAGAGTGAGGACCTGCTAACCTTACACACTAGCTCAGTGTGCCTTACAGACCAGACCACTGTCATTGCTTGAGCAAGGTGCAAGTGTGAAGTAGGTTAGCCTCTGTACTACTTATTTACCACTAATCTTTATGTCTCCTTTTTGAAAGCCCACGATACATTTAGCATATTTCTCTCTGATTAATACAGTTGAGTCCACTCAAACCAAACCCTGATAATTTGAATTTCTGATAATTCGAGTAAAAGTAAAACAATAGATTTTTTTTTCCTCATTGTGCCCATTAAATGCCTTTCGCATATTTGAAAGCCATCGCCATGAGTTTCCTTTATATCGAACCAGTCAGCGTTGCCTCAAAGGAAAAAATTGGCTTTTGTTCTCTCCACATGATTCCCACCTAACGCGGAAAACAAAGGAGACCGCGTCGTGGCCGGGATGAGAGGGATTAGACAAGTAATTTACATATCGTGAATGTGCCCCACACTGTTGTGTTAAGTGGGCCTATATGTTCGTGGGGGGGTGGGGGGGGGGGACAACGAGGTCAGCAATGCCGAGCAATCGATTGATGATCAAACATCCTTGCAGAGTCCTGCAGTACCTTTAAAAGTATTGCACCTGTGTTACAATCACTGTCTTCTTAGTTCTAGCACCGTGACGGTATAGATCTAGTCAGTTTCTACGTCATGCTCGCTTTTTCGCCTGCAGTTAACTGGCTTTATAGATTAGATCAACATGATGGCTTCCTATAACTAATTAAAGAAAAAAAAGATGGCTGTCTCCATTGAGTCAAAAATGACAAGAGTTGTTTCCCTTGTTTCTTAAAAAACAAACTGGAAGACAAACTCTCATAAATGGAACCGGACAAATTTGATTTAAGCGGACTCGACTGTATCTCTAACTAGAGTATATTCTTTTTAAGAATGCAGCTGTTGTATTTTTTAAATTTAAGATTTGGTTTCATGGAAAGTATATTTTGAAAAATGATTGATTTGAAGCACTGGGTCTAAATAGAGACCTAGATCTACATGTTTTAGTAGTTCAAAAATTTCATTTAAATTTCTTTTCCTGTCACAAATTGAAGAGTTCTAAAGTCTGATGAGTAGATGGTGATTAGCATATAAATGTGTGTGATTGTGAGGTGCAAACGTGTTGGGGGGGGGGGGGGGGGGGGGGGGGGGGGGGGGGGGGGGGGGGGGGGGGGGGGGGGGGGGGGGGGGGGGG
>JBCAUA010581754.1:0-16313 GCA_038406235.1 Peronia verruculata
CATGGCAGACAAATCTGGACGAATGGTGAGCTCTCAGACTTGTCACATCATATAAACAAAGCCACATGTGAGCGGTGGTTCTTAGGTCACGTGATCTTGCTGAAAATACCTAATTGGTAGTCAGATCATACCCAAAATAACATTTTAAAACGCTGCTCTTATCTTACTATGCTCTAAGAATACAAACAGGGAACAAATCGATGCCATTGCAAGTTGAATACTTCACAATCATGGTCTTTAGTTTTCACTCCGTAACTGAGATCACTTTTTGCTATAAGCTTATCCCAACACGACTCGTTTTCGCCGCCATTTTGACTGCTCGTTCATCAGCCACTTCCATAATGTAAATGCCTGAACAGAATACAAGTCATAGCTGGTCGTTGTCGCTCTCCTGCTGGTAATAAAGAAAGTGCTCACCCCGCCCTGGGCATCAGACGATTACATAAAAAGGAAATTCCGTGATGAGACTTAAAAGTAATCGTGGTAACTAAGAAATGCGTGACTTTTATGTCTGAGGGGAACACGGATATTAAAACCAAAAAGTATCGTCTAAGTCGAGATGTTACAAGTCTGATGAGACCAGGGGATCTGCAAGTGCCTGCTCGGGAAATGATCAAGTGGAGGAGCTATCGAACTTTTTACAATTTCCATTTTCTCCTTCACGGTCTGTCCTTGAAATCCTACCCGATGGAGCAAAGAATCTGCCTGGGTTTATGGGCCTAAAATAAACATTTCCATTGGCTGAGAGAATAAAGCTCTCTCTCAAAATAAAGTCTGTGCTGAAAAAAAAAAATAAAAAATACACAGGAACACAAATGTAGAGCAAAAATAAGGAAAAACAAAAGCAAAGAACCACACACTCAGTTACAAACAGACAGGTCAAAAAAACCCACAAGCACACACCCAGACTCACCAATTTGTCAAGAATCTGAAAATAAGCTTGCGTGTTTGCACGGAAAACAATAGCTCTACATTATCACGATCTCACCTTTTTTTTTTTTTCCAGTATTAGGCCAGATTGTCAACGTAGATCATTCTATGGAGCCTCAGATGCTCCGGTTAATATCAATTTCTTTGTTTATTTCACCACCTTTTATACTTCAATTTCATGGTCATTAAACTGTGTCTTATAAGGTTAAGAAACGTATAATTCCTGCGTGAAAATATTACAGTACATGTTAAATAGGCCTGAAGAAATTCAACAAGTTGGAATGCACCTCATGTAAGAGAAGATTGAGCCATCTAATTAACACTTGTTTTCCATTATCATCACATATAGAATTCTATCCGTTAATAGATTTTTGTTTCTATTTTATTTCATTTAAAAATAGAAAATAATTTCTGCAATAGTGCAAAAACATATTTCATTTAATGAGAGTAAAAGTAATCAGAAAGAAATGAAGTATCATACATGATAAATTGACGTGCATGTTCGATGACGTGTTCTCAAAAACAATAATAACAAAATTCTGTTTGCCACCTCTTTTGGTCTTTAGAAACATATCAAGAGCTTTTAAAAATGCAGAGTGGGAAAAGAAAAATATAAAAAGACATAAAGAGAAAGAAAAATGAGTTTATTTTCATTGGGTGAGTGCCCTGTCTGCCGCAGCCATCTACTTAGATCTAGTAAAGCCGTTTGATGGATTTATGTTATCTTTAGGTCCATCTTTGGTGGCCAAAGGGAACGAGGGGTGGGGGAGGGAGCGGAAGAAAGGGACGGGGGCGGGAGAGAGTTGAGAATGGACAACCTCAGAAATCGAGTCCCTCACCATCCCGACCTCCGAGAGCTGTCTAGGGACGGGCACAATCGATCTGGATCCATCCACTAGATAGCAGTTTGACAATTAAAAAACACAGTTTCGACAGTCACTGAGAGCAATCAGTAAAAATACTATTCATCCAACCGGAAATGATAAGATTAGCGGAAACAGATTAAGTTTTCACATGAAGTGATCTCCCTTGGTGGAAAAGGGACGCTGTTATACCCCTGATAGGTCACTTTCTTTTTTTCCAGGGTAGTCTGAGTGGATGGATTTGCCTGAGAGCAGAAGCAGAATTGCAGCGGTTGTTTATTTTTCCTTGACTATGGTTGGTAGAGGATTCTGGCTTGTTTTTGAAAACTTAATAGAGTGACGATGAAAACCTTGAAATATATTTTTAACAAATCTTGGTAGACTGTTCGAATTTCTTGTGACCATTGTGTTAGCAAAACGGAAAGTCTCTTCAGTTTAATCCAAAATGATTCCTTCAGTGATTACAAATTTATGAGTTTTAGTCTGGCTAGACCACCGCAGATTATGATTGCTCACAAAGCATCTATTTCAAGATGCTTAAAACTTCGAATCGTTTCAAGCTTTTTTTTCTGGCAATATTAAGGCTCATGTGGTTGATCACCAGGCTCATCTTTTCGGCGCCGATATCTATGGAGAGGACTGTATTATATGTTTACTCTTATCCTTCCACAAGTGCTTACTGACCCTTAATGACTAAATATCTTTGCACTGCGTCATCGTGATTACTTCGAGGTACATTTCGAATAAAGGTGGATGACGGTAAACAGCCTTGTCTCACTCTAACCCTTGTCTTTGAACCAGTCTCCAAACTCCTGTGGTGCTACTGAGTAAGACCTTTAATGGCCTAAACAAAGACGGGATTTATGGTCCTCATCAGATGTGTGTTGATGTGCTGTGCAGTCCCATTTCACCCTTGGGGCTAGACTGTTAAATGAGCACCACAATCATGACCATTATTTTATAATCATACACCAGCCACATACTGAAATTAAAATGTCGCATTTCCATTTCACAAAGTGCTCTCATGCGGTTCACATAGCTATACTATACCGCCACCGCTAAACCCATAAAAGGCCTATGAGCTTGGAAACTGATGAATGTATCATGAAATTTAGCACACGACATTGTATTAAGATCTGTGTTTCTGGTTTCACAAATCCGAAAAATGCCTATAACTGTGTTTGACATTATCCTAAAAACGCGATTATAATTGAATAGTGAACTCACGAGAGTGTTTTTGATCCGAATAGTTCATATTCGACTAAGCACAAACCTGGAAATCCTGGTTGGAATTTTGTATCCCCAGTTAAATACAGAACACTCAAGTATCTCTATTACGAAATCCCACAACAAGATTGTAACACAAAATTTTCGGAAAAAACCCCTGAAGTACATCCAACGTTTTCCTACAATAATAATCATTGACACCGCTCAATACTACTATTATTTAGAGGTTCAAGTAACTCACAGTAAAGAGTTACACATTTCTTACCCACCTGAAGAGGGTCAAATGAAAAAGTGAGGTACACTTGTGAATAGTCTGAAGTGTTTGTAGGCCTTACATCCTGCTAAAAAGCATTCGGTCGATCTAAATGAAGATATTTGCCTCTTTGTTTGGATATTAACTTTTTTCCTATGAGAAATAGACTCCCAGTAACATTTGCTTACCGTCATAAGTTGCCCCTTTTCATCCTTTTCAAATGACTATGGTCGTTCATTTGGTAAGCATTTAAGTAAAGACGAGGTTATTCCTACCAGGTTATCGTTAGTGCGGATGAATTTAATGTTGTAACTAAATCTTCCGGGGTACTTAAATATCTTACCCGAACTTCTACCCAAATCCCATGCCCATATTTAAATTCTCAAAAAGCTGGAGAAGCCACTTGCCCTGGTGTGGAACGTTTCCCTTCTGAAGTCTACAATATAGAATCTACATGCGATAAACTAATGTCCGCATCATATCAAATTTTTGATTGGTCACAATAGACCACTTAGTCTATTTTGGCCACCTGGTCACAATCGTCAGTGCATTAACATTAGAACAAAACTTATGATGAAGGACAACAAGTAGGATACTTCACAAAGGTAGGAACACCAGGCATATTAATTTTACAATGGAATTATCTACAATAATGTCCTCCTACTTGTCGTCCTTTGACATTAACTGGATAGATACTGACGTGGATAAAATCGTGCCTGATGGATTATCAACCATCTTCTTTGCTTTGGCCTGTCTTTTGGCTGGCCGTATAATTACGCACACATATACACGTATACAATGAGAGAGCAAGAACAAGACTCGAGATGGATTAGGTCAGGTTTTGATAGGCCTTGCAATCCTCAGAGCCTAGAGATAAGAGGATTATCTCGACCTTTGATTACCAATGTCAGGCCGCCGCAAAGTTGATAGCATCTCCGTGTGTTTTCACACACTCACAACCCACATGTCCCGAAGGACACCTGTAAAAGTAAGAGCTGGATTACTCTTTTTTGCCATTCTCTTTATATCCTTTCCCACCCCCTTTCCATCTTCCCCGCTCACTCCCTCAAACTTTCAAAGGACTAAAGGATTGGTGAGATATTTGACATACAATAATTCTGTTTGCCAAAACCCTTTTTCCTACCAGATTCTCTATATAACAACCATAGCATGGCAAACGCTTATCGATTGGCAGCGAATGTAGACAGTCTCTGCTTAAAGATAAGCAATGGAGCTTGAGCGAATCTCTGAGGTTATTTTCCCCTTTTCCTCTTCCTTCGTTAGAGCCGAGTCTACATTCACTCAAGTATAAGTTCCTACAAGCAGCAGAAGAGGAGAAAATCGAAACTTCTAATAGCATATAAGTTCAGCGTAGCCGTTGTGCTCTGGAATAAAGACACCAGGCCGCCTTACCGGAAATTGAGATGACGCACTCGCGGTTACTGAAGTCTCATGGACATAGACGTACATTTCTAGAAGCAGGAAGATGGTTTGAAATGATCAGCTACTCGGTCATAGATTAATCATGGATATTCCTCCTTTCTCATCCCTCTTTCACTCCTTCCTGCAATAATGTAAGTTTAACTGTAGAGGAAAGCTGAGGATGAACCACGTAACAACTTCAGAGTCCACCGACAGACATGCTCTCTTGTTCATTACAAGGGCTATTAACTGGCCATCGCACAATTCCAGACATAGATTAATGTCCAACAGAAATCTTCTGCGCAGTAGAAGATGCATTAAAGCGGCGGAAGAATCATTAATCAGCTAGTCTTAGCGCATGTAATTCTTCTCGACATGTGTTGTTTGTTGCTAGTTGTGAGAACCATTACGTCTGAGAGAAATAATGAAATAATGCTCAGTACAATCACTGCTAGAGACGAAAGTATAACTGAGAGGTATAATGCCTGACATCACGGTACATGGATGTAAAGCTTATTGGGCTGCTTGTGTTTAACGAGATAACTGAGTTAACTTTTATCTATTGATGAAGTGCCTTGCAAAGTAAAAGATGGAATCGCATCCGGGGAAAAAAGTACAAAATCTCTGTCAACCAAAAGAGTGAGGAGAACCACTGTAATTCAAAAAGGCATTCTGGCTTGAACACTGCAGAAATAATACCGACTATTCCCTTGGTCATTGATACAAATCAAGTTTGAAGGACAGTGCCTGAAATATTTTTTTTTTTCTAGGCTTCACGCGCGCGATCTATATCAGATCTATTAGTTGTGACATTTGGGACTCCAAATGAACCACAAAAACACACAAATACTTTCACTAGGGATAAAATATAAGACTTGAAAACAGCTCACACTTACTTTGCAATTCTACTCTATAAACAAGCTACGTTTGATGGAAATGGTTATTTTCTTCACTTCGAAATATATCAGACTGATGACATAGTTATGATCTCCTGGACACAGAGCTAGATATTCGTTTTGCATCTTTCTGTTGACAATATCGACAACTTGTACTGATAATGTTCGTGTTTACAACTTTGACTTGGCAGGCATTCCCCACCTTTCATTAGTTGGTACACCTGTGGTGCCAGAATGAATGCCGACCGACTCACAAGGCGGAACTCTCACACTCCGCTGCTCACTAACCATCTCGGCCTGTTCTCGGTACCTTTAGTTCGTCTGAAGAAAACAGGTTCTTTCCGTACAACAGGATACTGGATACTGGCACTTCCCAGCCACACAGCGAGATGGCTTGTTCCTGTTTATCGAATGTGAATCGTATTCCCTACAATCTTCAAAATCTTCCTCAACCTTTTGACTCTCAGGACAACCACCCTAAGAAAGTAGTTCAGCTCCTAAATCTGGGAAGGACAAACTCTTGTAAAGGAAAATGGACCCTCGGCTTTTAACAGATGACAGATGTCCGAGATTTCCAACCTTTGTAGACAGAATGAACATACCAAAGAAGCTTAATCGCATTCACTTACCTGGCCCGATGCCATACTACGGTTCTCAGAAGTTACGTTACCTATTTTGAGCTGTTGCTGTACATACATGTAATCTTGTCTTTGCCTGAAAACAATTTTTACTGTTAAAATTTCACAATATTTGTGAAAGTACATTGTCATGTGGTCATAATGGGGGAGAGGGGAGGGAGGTGGGGGAGTTTGAGTTGGGATTGAATGAGAACGTATCAGACCCTCCAGCCCTCTAACAATCTCTATCCACACTATCCTAGCGGCCATTGCTCCACAAATATGCATTCCTTAGTTCTCTTTACACATTTTATTGTTAAATTATTTCTAATGGCTGGAGTCATACTGTAGTTTCATTACCACTGTATTGTTTTTGTGACAATTATTTCTTCGACCAGTTCATTAGGACATTTCTAACGTGATTTTGTTTAGAGCACCAGATACAAGAACGGGTCCTGTTCTGCTAAGACTAACGCAAAATATGAAGTCGTCTTCACGAGTCCCTCCAAAATATGTTGGTTTCGTCTGACATGCTGTGCTGAATTAAGTGAATGGGCACAGACAATAGAGGTTAATTCTGTCAGACACATACATGAACGTGTGAGCGTAATAACCCGCAAAAAATATGAAGCAAAAAACATTGCACCTACCCATTCACTATTCTATGATAAGACATCTCCCTCATAAGCATAACTATTAAAGGCAGAAATTAAACCACTATCTTTAGTCTCGTCATTTGTTTTCTCAAATGATAATACTGTTTACGATCGGTATTAAGTTTGATCCATTAATGAGACAATAACTTCAAACATAATGAAAGCCCCAAGCGTAATGTATACATATTACATTACTTTAATTTTGTTAAAAAAAAAAATAAAAAAATTTTGAAAATCACAGATTTTCTGGGACAGACAAACATGTTCATCTTATTCCAGGAGGGAAACTATCCTTAACATTGGTGAGCTTCTCACCTGACCTATTTTCTTCAATAACGAAAGAGTAAGCGTAGTATCGTAAATCAAGAGAAAGATACGGATGGTGATGATAAGGCATACAGTTGCCTGTTTGATTATTGACATACTAAGTGACAGACACTGTGAAAATCTTTAAAGTGCGAGGAGCCTGGTTCCAAACCCTGAAGCGTGTAAAAACACTGTTTTCTCTGTGCTGACTTTACCAAGCCATACACCGATCATAATTATTTTAAACTCTACTAGGACAATTACTCTTCGTACCTTCTTTATTTTTTTAAAGTAACATAGTGCAAACCAGACATCTTAATCCCTTTGAGTTTCACTTTACCTTGCACAGCTATAACTTAAAGCTGTTCCTCTGAAGAGAATGGTAGCAAGAAAGACAACAGAATGGCATGACAATTCGAACTTTGAGTGATCCTGAATGGTTTCCAATTACTGCATCACTACATGGAAATTTTTCACAATCTTGTTGAAAAAAAAACTACCTTTGATCCCTAATCTTTCGCTTTTAAATGAATGGACTTGCTTTGAATCTTTCTTTCGTAAGAAATCCTATCATGTGATCGCTGAAATCAGATGAATAATTTCTTAAATTTCAGAAATCACTTTGCTTCATTTTTCTTCTAGGGCTATTTTCACGAAATGTAGCTAAAAACATCAACAACTACAACAACAACAAAAGTCAAAATAATAACAATAACAACAACTTTTATGTGAGTGATGTAGGTTGCAAGAGTTGGTATCTATGGTATGTATTTCAGGAAAATATAATTCAAAGAAGTAGCTCCCTGTTACGTGAGAATTTATAATGCTAAATAATCGATTCAAATTATTTCTCTATATTCGCCTTTTCTGGATTTAGATCGAGCTGTACCTAGTGCATAGAGTGCAGGGAATGGGTAGCCTAAACCATTATACGGGGAACGTATTAAATGAATACCAGAAGTACTGAGCCATTGCCCTCTCAGATACAAAGAACTCTGGGCTTGAAGCAGTACTATTTTTCATGATATAATATCAGCTAATATTTGTGATATTCCGTTTGATCCATATAGTTTATACTTTGTACAGTGTTGACATTATTCCTCCATAATTTCATTAACGGGGGAAAAATCTAAATTTATGTCAGTGAAGTTGATGCGACATGACGAGGATATCAGCTCTCCATAAGAATCATTATCATTTCATACGTTATTACAACTCAGGAAGATGCGATTAGTATAATTCTGTTTGATTATGTTAACTCTCTAATCTACCCTCTTGATACCTATCTTTTTCCAACTTCACAAAATAATAATTATATTGATCTATTCTCACAGTTTGTTTAATCCTTTTAATACCATCTAGACTTTATCTGATAAGAGAAAAAAGAAGACAAAATGGCGGTACATGACATCTGTCTCAGAAAAACATTGGTGTTCTGCATAAGCGCGACGTTCCTGACTATTCATAACTTGGCTGCCTCTAATGAACACAGATTTACGATAATGTGCATTATGCACTTTCAGAATGATGCAAAAAGAGAGCAATCTGCTAACAGAACTGAACGCCTGAGCAATGAACGGGGCCAGGCACCTCCTCTCTGTGTGCATTTTCTGACACTAATAACAATTTATTTGCTTACCTCGGCGGCTACCATTGGCTCTCCGTATGCGTGCCAACACTTCTAATGATGGCTAGCAATGATGGGACATTCCACAGTACCTCGCCTCTATCTAGTCATTGAATGGTTACTTCTAGATGTTCGTTGTAGACCGAGCTGCGGTCAGCTCCTGATCTCCTCATAAACTTCTTTGTCGTTTACCCAAACTAGTGTTTACAGTAGCCAGGAGAGGAATTCCCTCCGTCAATTATGCACACTTTTGGTTGTGCAATATGTATCCGTATTCCACCTCCTCCCCCCCTCCCCCCCCTCCCCCCACACACACAGACACAATTTTATACACAGTCTCTCTCATCCATTCCTATTTACCGAAAATAATTCCAGGATGAGTATCTTGTTTAATAAAAGGTATCCACATACAGCAGTTGGTCGGTGGGATATTTCATCCCAAGCCCTGTCCAAAGATCGCCTGATAAAATTATCTTCTCAGCCACAAACCAAGCTGTGTACGATTCCCCCTTTTTGAAGGTATAGGTCATACAACTCTATGGAATTTATTGATTTATGATATATTAAAAAGAGTTGCTTTTTTCTTTCCCTTAACATTTGATTCCACTATATATTTTCCTCTCAAGAAACTCCGATGTAAAACAGTGATGGTAGTGCCCCGACAAAGAAACAATGTAGATTCGAAAATTAGTTATTTTATATTTTCCATCACAATATTTCATAATATTAGAAAGTAACATTAATGTCTGTGTACTTGTTTAAAGTCGATAGCAGATTGGCGGATTTTCTCTTGACCACTGAAATTTCCGCAAAAGGCGACGATGGATTTGCAGACTGGTGATATATATGAATACAAACTTGGCTGTGTACTCCTAAAGGAATGTGTTATATTCCTCTATAACAGCGGAATACATCAATGCCCACTTTTTATAAATAAATGAGCATTTGCATTTGCTTTTCCTCGTTTCCTTACAATTCCGAAGATGCTCCGTTGACCGAGATAAAAGGGCATTGTTTACTGACTTAGAAAGGAGATATGGTCAATGCTGAACCCTTCCAGCTCAAGGTTATCTCTTGGTTTTAATTCAGTCAGCACACAGTGAGAAGTACCATAAATCCCTGCCAACAAATTATTTATGATTATTGACTTCATATATAGAACTGGGACCATTGTGTTACTCATTAACAGTCTAATTATACCTGGCATCAATATAGTAACAGTTGTATGCCCAAACACCGTCCCATCACTGAGTGACCAAGAATGGATGACACAGTTTTATAGGCTCTAACACATATAAATCAATAATGTAAAGAGAATCAGAGAAACCCCCAGCTTTAATGTCATAACTTTTTATGATTCGTCTACTTGTATTAGTTGTGCAATTTGTCTTTCAAATGATCAGTAAAAACTCTTTCAGCATCAATCAATCTGATTACGTTTTGAAGCAAAATAATCCTCAGCACACTGAATAACTCTCACATTTTCCCCCTTGTGTTGCCTTTAATCTAATGAAATGTTTTCCTGATTAAAAAATAATATGTCGGTCCAGCTTATTATTGTGAACTCTGTCGTGTTATTATCTTCCCGTCGCCCTGAGTGTTTCAAATGAGCAACTGCCCACAGAACTGTTGTCTTTCGCAACAAAATGTTTCGAATATCTCCAGCCAAAATGGGCAATACACCAAACTGCTTCCATTCCTAGACAAAGGGAGAGAATTCTGAGGGGTTAGGCGTCTGCCCCTCGGCCAAAAACTTACGTCGCGAGTTCGAATCCTATCAGGGTTTTTTTTTCTTTTTTAGTGACTCAACCGTTCCGTGGTTTCCTAGATAGGAAAGCCTTTAGGGGTTATAAATCGAATGAAACGTAGGCTGAGACTTCACTGTCCTGACCAAATTTCTAAAATTCCAAAATTCTATCCACAAAAATTCTTGTGACCAAACTGGGCACCCAACTGAAGCCGAGATAATCTTATTTCCTTGGGATTGAAAAGCTACATAATAAAAAAATAAATAAATAAATAAAACGACAAAAGCTACCGTTGTTCGACAACAAATACCTCTTGCAATCTGGGATATGTTGCATGGCTGGAAGGGAGAATGACTAAGCATCGACATTGATGCACCCTCGGACACAATGAGTCGATAGTGTTCTCGAGCAGAGAAGTAGAGATCTTACAGTTCCGCTAAATTAATACACTAAGAACAAGGCAAAGCAAAGTAAAACCAGTGTCTTTTTACGTTTTACTTTTTTTTTCTCCAGTTTTCTTCCCATCTCACCCAATCATCTCTTTTAAAGAAATTCATTGCATCAGTGCTCTTACTCATTGAAAACTTGACTCAAGTATCTGTAAAATTATTTGCCGTAAACGCCGTAATTCATTTTAAATAACAAACAGCCCATTAATTCTCCAAGAAAACCAGCATTACCGACCACTTCAAATCAAGATCACTTCGTTCATTTATTCAGGTCAATCGGAAAATGCGCCTGTTTGAGTCCTTAGTGGGCCAGCTGTCTGAAAGAATAAAAACTAAATTGTTTTAAGGGTTACTATATTATAAAGAAGGACATGGAAGAAAACTGGCCGGGCTACAACATCATAGAGAGACTCCCACTTCTGTTGTTATTCGCAGTGTTACTGAGCTTGAAATTCCAGGCCCTCTCCGTCTACCACTTGTTTGTGTAAGGGCGGAGGGAGTATCACTTTTCTCTCTCGTTCGTATGCTCACTCACGTTCTTAAGTGCTCGCCGCATGCACGCGGATAATAACAACGATTCGGTTCAATGGCTCGTCATCCCGCAGTTCCTTCATTACTCCAGGGCAATTACAAGCCTTAGCAAAACATAATTATCAAAGGAAAAGATGAAGGAACAGGGTTATCCCAGCCTAATGGGTAGACAAAGTCTTCAGTAATGCTGTTTTGTGGGTATTGGGCACAGAGTACCTGGTTTGTAAAAGTGTTTTTTTAGACAGCATATTTATGATATGGGATGGACCAGACGGTAGCATGGAAAAAAATGAAAACAAACGAAGAGAAAAGGCAAGCAGACATCATGTTGGCAGCACAGGCCGGGCTAAGTGGGTATTTTTATGCTTCTGGTGTGTTCAATATTCATTGCATTTTTCATCCACCTTTAGTATCCCCATGATGAAAGCCAGTGGAAATCGGCAAGGGAATAGATAGAGCAATATACTGCTAGTTTATTATATTTCTGTCTGTCGAGAATAGGCTTCAAAGTCTCTCACATCTCTTTCTAACATTACTCCGCCTTCTCCCAAATGCTTCATTATAACTAGCCAAACACAAGACAGTAAGACTATTCCAATAACATCATGTATGGACGTGCACACAGCTAAAGAGAGTAAGCAATGAGGGATAAGACAAAAATATATTTCCGCTGTTTTTTATTGGGATTTTTTTAAGAGCTTAAAAAAAAAAAAAAATGCATAGCTTAACCTGAAGGCGCTTATTTTCCTATGTAAAATTGGTTCAAGTTTGACTGAAACTTGATCTGGACAATTATTTATTAAAGTCCTTGACTTTTTTTTCTAAAAAGAAGAGACAAAAAAATCGATTAATTTAACGCTTTCTGCACCACAATTTAACAAGGCTTTTCTGTATCTTTGTAATCTAGTTATCAATAAATTTCATATTTTCACATTTTTTGCATTTGTAGTGGTGAAAAATCATGTCTGTTGGAATTTAATCGAGATCCGTTTAATCACTGAACTAAACAAAATGCTGGCAGGTGGAGTTCGCGTTCTTTTATCTTTCTTTCATTGCAGTTTTCCAGCTTCTTCACTCTTTATCTCTAGGGATTTAGTACCCGCTATTGTTACTTTTATCGTTGAACTTTGCGGCAGTCTAGCCCGAGTTATATTTTGTACGTAATGACTATCAACCATGATTTCTCCACAGAGCATTTTCATTAACCAGCAGATATGTTAACTTTTTTTTTTATACGCGGTCTTATAATATATATACATTTATGCATATCAGTGTCTGCTTCCATTTCAAATAATGGGAATAAATCGGAATGCTTTGAAAAAACAAAATCGTAGATGGGATATCTTAAGAGAGAAAGATATCTTAATCCTGAAAAAAATATTATCTTTGCACTTGTGCAATGTCAAGTTGTTTTGTATAGTCGCTATATACAGTCAATAGATCTATAACTAGCTGTTGCTGCTGAGAGATGGCTCATTGTTGCTACAGCTATGAAATTTTGTAAGCTGAGATAAATTTATCTCTGATGGAAGAAAGGCTCAGTTAACGCGAACAGACTTCATTTTCCTCTTTGGGAGAGACGATGATGTGCGCATATGGTTAGAAACGTAAACAGTGAATAAAGATGATGTGATAAGTGACAAATATTACGGGTCGTGCAATACACATTAATTTGTTGGAGTAGATGTGGTCGAGAGAATATTCATTGAATGTAATTCACAAGAGCGGTGCATTATGGAGGGCCCTCTATCTCTTTACGAAGTGTCCGGATGACGACGTGGGAAGAAGGAGTGATTCCCGGCATGAACTAGTGAACGTGTAACAAATTCTGGATGAAATCGAAATGTGCCATCTTTTGCCGTGGGAAATACTGACTGGCAATGATCTGAAGGTTCAATGGAAGAGAGATGGCAGGAAAGAGGGCAAAACGTGCTTCTGGCTTATTCACTGTTGACTCTATGATAATATTGCACGCCACTATTTGTGTCACCATTCCCTGTCCCAAACAAGATGAACATAACAAAACAAATCGAAAATGTTCAAATTACCATGTAAGCGCATCCGTTGTGATCCTAGAGTTGTCTACTTTCAAAGGTACATAAATTTCCTCACTTCTATTTGTCTTTTCAGCCTCAAACTCTCCTCCTTTTTATTATCAACACAACCCAGAAGCTATATTGCTTTCTCTGTACAGCATACTTTATAAAATTACACTGTGGCACTGGCTATTTTTGAAATACTTTTCCTGTATTAGATATTCTCTTTGTTGTCGTTCCAACTCATCCATATACAATAGTAAAAAAAAATAAAAAATTGCCAAAATATATTTTCTTTCAGCGTAAAACTAGGACATGTAGATTGTATAAGAATTGACGAAACGCTTACGCAAATGCTAAACCGTGTGCCCATAGAGCCAGAGTCAGCTGCCCTAGCTCTATCCATGACCCCGAAAGGAAAAGCCACCCCATTATCCCCTGGTAAATGGCAACTGAGTAGTTTAAGCCTCCCGGTCTTGTGGCAGATATACCGCAATGCTTAACTCGTAAGTCTTCACCCTCATTTCTTGAGTGTCTCCCACTCTCGTACGGGCCTTATCAAACAGATAAACCAAGCGCCCATCCCTTTTACTCCCTGATCGACAGCTTTTTAATGCTGGGCCAAAGTAACCTCTCCGCGCCACCAGCCTGGGGCTAATTAACCATTCACAGATTTCCGATGGCCGGCATGCTGGAGCTGAGCAAGTGACCTTTGACCCTCCCTGAGAAGTAGGCCTGATAGAAGATAGTCTCCTGGCCCACAGTTCTGAACGGGCCGATCAGTGTGCCAGTCGAGATCAGTAGACAAGTTAATTTGTACACGAGAGAGAGAGAGAGAGAGAGAGAGAGAGAGAGAGAGTGGGAGGGTAAAAAGAAGTGGGAGGGGAACGGGGGAGGGGCGAAAGGGAAATAGGGACATGGATGGCGCGAAATTTTCCACAATCAAAAATTATGGCTAGAAAATGAACTGTTTCCGGTGTCTTGTTGGTTTTCTCTCTCTCTCTCTCTCTCTCTCTCTCACTCTCTCTCTCTTTTTTCTCTTTTTCTTGTATGTATTCGTTCCTTTTTTAGGAGGACAGGTGGTCTGGATGTCAGGATGACAAGCGAGAAAATTAAGGACAAATCTTTGACGCGTCAAAACGATAATCAGCACATGTTTATGGGATACATGTTGACAACAGGGGAAAAAGAAAATGTAGAACAAATGGCAAAAAAATCTATGGTTTACCTGGGCTGAGTCTATCCTGCACTGGCGTGAAACAGGTGAACGGGAAGGAACAAAAATCGCTACTTCTGGAGAAGGGATTTTGAATAACTCGTCTAAGGTCTGGGAAAGCGATCTAAACCTAGGTTTACCATGCGCAAGGTATGTCGTCCCTCAATTCCTGCTATCCAATTTCTGAAGAGCTGTGCCATGTTTAATGTACAGTTTTGCTAGCAAATTTGCCTTAAAATGTGCTCCAATTCACACCTCTCCTTGCGGAAAAGTGGCCGTGTCAAGGAGACGGTATAATCTATTGAACATCGAAAGAAAATGACTCCCAACTGGAAGAAGCGGAATGTAGTTAAATTGAGGGGGCCCACCCTTTCAAGAATGAATAGCACATCGTGACAATGAAGGCAAAAGATCAGATACTCTTTTTCTTTTGGTTTCTTTCATCTGCATGACTGTTTAGCCATGTAACCTCACATCAGACATGGGCATCTAAAGAACCTTCATTAGTGATTGGTCTTGCCCGAATAGTGTCTGGAGAAGTTTTACTTATTCTATTATTATTATTATTATTATTGTTTGCAAGGCGAAAACAACACCACAAAGGCGGCGGCATGAGTAAGCACGGTTTGCGCTTATTCGAAAACAGCTTGCTTCCAATTGGCATGTTCTTTTCCTTCTTCTTCTTCTTTTTTTTTAAAACTTACATGATTGTTTTAAAAAAAACTATACAAATAGATTCAAATATGCCTTTTCTCCACAGTTTTAACCAGTGATCTCGTATTACTTGGAATATGACTTCCCAAAGACAAGATATGGAAAACACATAATATTTCGTATGCGCAAAACTTTACTTATGACCGAACTTTAATTTCTCTGAATAGGTCAGGATAATTAATCCACAACGCGCCTCCTTTATCTCTATACAATAATGCACTTTACAGGTTACTGTATTTTGCATCCAAATGATCAGCACAGATTTTTCAGTGGACTAATAAATAGTTCGTACTCGTAGTCCCAGACTAAGATTCCTTTAAAAATGAATTCACACTGTACAAATAGTTACACTGTTTTCATGTGTTTGATCAGTCGAATAGTGATGTAAAAACGCCCCCCCCCCCAACCTAAAAAAACCCCCAAAAAACTCAAAGCCAAAGCCGTTTGCAGCGTAGACTGACGGCCCTGGCAGAACGGTCTTATTTTCAGGCATGCCTGGTGGTATGAAGAGATTAGTTTCAGGGAATAGTCGATAAGAAGAAAATTCTAGCAATGATTAGCAGTCAATCGGAGCGGCGCGTGAAAGGGCTTGCAGGAGAGACGGGATGCATCACCTCTTAATCGAATTTGTAGCTGGAGAATTGAGGTCCGGTTCTGGTAGAATGTCGTCTCTAGTTAGAACCGAAGTTCCTCACATTGTAGCGTCGGTACTTCCCACTATTTTTATGGGTGGGCGTGTGAGCCAGACAATAGATAGATAGATAGATAGATAGATAGATAGATAGATAGATAGATAGATAGATAGATAGATAGATAGATAGA
>JBCAUA010581865.1:0-31443 GCA_038406235.1 Peronia verruculata
ATCATTTTCGTTCCATGCTGTTTTTTCTTTGGCAAAATTTTTTTAGTTAAATCAGGCACACCTAAACCCTCCTTCCCCCCCTTCCCCCCCCCCCCCCCCCGCCTTTTTTTTGTTTTTTTTGTTAAAGAATGTTGAGGCGGTGGCTCATATCAGGTGATCTAAGATTTTCATAGCAAAAAGAAAAATTCAAATGCCCCAGACAATAACATCCTAGTGCAGGTCAAAGATAATTAAACATATACAACGTGTTTGTAAAATATTCATATAGCTCATGATTTCTTGTAAATGCAAAAACGTAGACGGTATCACATTTCAAAAAAGTCTGTTGTTCCTTTGTTTCGATAAAATGTTTGCAGTTGCGTTCTATTTTTTTTTTTTTTTTCAAATCCGACTCATGAATTCTGAAGATATCACAGTTTTGAACTGATGTGGGATTAACACAATAGTTGTACATGGTTAAACCAGTTACATGTATATTTCTCGTCGTAAAAAAACTCGATAGCCCTGCAACTGAGGAACATTATATGAATTTTAGGAATTCAGATGTTACTTTCTGCTCTAAATTCGAAGATCCTTGAAAGCATTTTGGTGATCATTCCTAGTTGTAAACATTAGCTGCAATAAGCTGTGTCTTTATGGGTTATTTGCATGTAAATTTACTTAACAATCAGTTGCTGTGGGCAGATGTCTAGGTTTGTCCATGTGTTTTTGTAGAACGTACAATATGCCACTGGCTGCTACAATTTCAAAATGGATTATTCTGACTAAACCGGGCTTTGGAAAAAATGATGAGAGAGAAATAAAGAGAGATAAAGAGAGAACATTCGAAGAATGGCGGAGAGGATAATAATTATGGGGCGAACAATACGGAGGGATTGCTATGGAGGATAGAGAAGAATTGTGAGGGGAGAGGGGACGAAAAAGCGTTATGGAAGTGAGAAGAATGAAAAATATCTCTAATTTAGCCCTGTCGAGCTCGATAACTTAGCTTAGCCTGTGCATCTCTTCTATCCCGTGCTCCAATAACCATACGGGTCTCTGAACTAGTACAGAGCCGATTGCGGTACAGCAGCTGAACTTGACACAGTTTCCCCGTCCAAGTAGAGCACGTGCAAACCCAATACTACTACTACCAACTGGGCCATTACGTAACCGGTCAGTCAGCCAATCAGTGCCCACCGTCAGTGCACTACAGTAACTGCTGGCCGCCCCAATAGACCTGCGCTTGCGCTGGCGAGGAGATGAAGGGGGAGAGAAGGGGGCTGGTCATTTATCGGTCAAGTTGTGACCGCTTTAGCTGACCCAGCTTTTCTTGATAGAGAGGCTGGCTGGCTGGCTGGCTGGCTGTCCGAAGAGGGGGAGGAAAAAAGGTGGATTGTTGTGAGGGGGAGAGGGGTGGGAGATATTGTAAAATTTGAGGGTCTGATGAGGGTAAGAAATACATTGTAATAGGTTTGCCGCAAAAACGTAACAGGTCTTAAGTAGCAACTCAAGAGGTCATCACAAATCTTTAATAAAACTACAATCTTTTGATCTATCATTATCTGTCTTTTGCCCATATGTTGAACTAATTACTCTAGGCCTACAGCTGGGTACAAATTATTAGCATGGTCCATTAAATTTCTATAAAGACAAGTTCAGAGATCAGAAAAAAATTTTCACAGTACATGCATAATTTTATGTATATGTTAAAACTGTTCATTCACTGTTAATCGTCTAAGAGAAAGCTTTTGGTTGGAATATAAAGGTGAAATGGGAAGACTGTATGGCAAAAAAGAAAAAAAAAGTAAATGTGGTTTGCATGTTGCACGATGGCACATCCTAATATGAGAATGTCAGTGTTGAGTGCGAGAGATTTCAGAGGTATGTAACATCCTAATATGAGAAAGTTGTTGGTGATGTATCAAAATCATCAGATGAATATGAAATATTGAATCTGCAGGCTTAACACAAAAAGAACTCCCAGGGATATTCTTTACTCCCACAACTTTTGCTATACAGTTCCTTGGCTGCTTGTGTTACTGCATGTATTTCATGTATGGTGGATGTTATTCTTGATCAATACAATATTCTTGACCGATGGCTTACCAGTGGTCAGAAAACGCAGATTTTGCAGCTATTTACATATATCAGAAATGCAGTATTGAAATGTGGCAGCCCGATGCATTGTAGGAGAATGTTCAACTTTTGAAATATCTATAGCTAGGGGAAAAAAACAACAAAAACAATAAGGATTGAGGAGGGATGGAGAGGAGATGGAATGGGCAGTAAAATTAATGTTTCACATTTGATAATACAAATTTATATATCGTATCTTTATTGATAATAGATCTACACAGTATCTTCATATGCCTGTCTCATATAAATAAATGCATTTGTAAATGCATTAGTATGAAAAGTAATACAAGAATATCATCCCTCTATCTCTCACTGTGTCTCACTTCTCTCGCTATGTCCCTCTTCTCTCTCTTTCCCTCTCTCTCACTAGCCCACCCCGTCCTCGCGCGGCTGCGACGGGATTCAATTTCTTCCCACGAATAAATCCCATACGGGGCCCCTCTCGCAGCGCATGCGGGTCCAGGATGCGGAACCAATAGCGCGAGCACGATCTAGGCTCCGCCTACCAAGCGTGCGGGGCAATGCTATAAAACCAGGGTCTCCACGTTTTTACTTCAATCTTTATGAGTTCTTCTACGAAAAATGTGGAAATCAGTGTTTCTTGTGTATCAATATTGACAGCTGTGCGACAGTGAGGATTTTAGAAACACCTTAAGTCTCTCTGACTTCGAAAATTTCACGGATATTAATCTTTTCACAGAACATTTTCATTTTCAAATCAGCACCAACAACCCGCCGACAGTCTCGTACTATGACGAGTCCCCGGTTCGCCAGTTCAACTGACTGTCTGTGGTATGGTAACATCGACGTTCGTATACTCTCAAGCTGATTAACCCTGACTCGTTCGTAGTCTATCTTCATATGACTCAAAAACCTTGAAACATTTTCTGCTGCCATCATGGAGTACACTAGCGATGCAGATCCGATGATTTCAGCGGCCTTCATGTCAGACTACATCCCAACAAATTATCAACTGCAGGGCAGTATAGGAGGTATGGAGTTCGAATCTTTCCCACGCCAAGGTATATCACTAGATGGAAATATGGACTTTTCCCTCACGCTGGACAGCCCTGTGTCTGTTGACGCATACTCTGAGTCAGACCTAGAGCTCGGTTTTCAGGATCAAAACAACGATACGATGGGCACCGAAGATGAAGTCACAGCGCCCAGTCCAGCAGAGGCCCCCAGCCCAGTTCACAGTTTACCAGGACCTAATGATGACAAAGCTTTGCAAGATGACATTGAATATTTAGAGGCCCGGTTTGCCAAATATGATATTTTCCCTGCCAACAACAACTGGACCCTGCGAGAAAAAGCCGAGAGACTTCTTGAACTAAGTCCATGCAAGAAATACTCGATTGAAAACCTTGTGAATATTGACTCTCTAGAAAGTTCAGATGATAAAGTGGACATGTTAATTGAAATCGTAGCTCGCATTAAAGTCGCATTTCCATGGAACTGTGTCGAGCCTAAAGAGCTTAAGAAAGCGTACACTGCTGTAGCTAAATGCAAAAAAGACAAGAAAAAGGATGCCAATGGTCAGCAATCTCCGAAAAGGCCCATGAATGCCTTTATGATCTGGTCAAAGAAGTGCCGATCTCTTATAGCCCAGTTCGCTCCTCAACTGCACAATGCAACAATTAGTTCGAAACTGGGCGAAATCTGGCGCGAGTTTTCCAAAGCCGAGAAGGAGGAATATGAGAAGGAGAAGGAGAGATTGCAAATGTTTCACAACTATGAGTATCCCAACTACAAGTACAGACCACAGAAAAAGCCAAACAAGAAAGCAGAGCCGAAACCTACCAATGGAGCCCCGCCTAAAGTAAAGTCCGGTGGAGTCAAGAAGAAGAAACAAGCTACTACCACAACCACTGCATCACTTGCTGCCATTGGTCAGGCAGTAGCTGGAATCAATGTCAATCCTAAAGTAAAAGCCAAACTGCAAGTCAAGATTGACTCCGAGCTGAGAAGAGGCATTGGGAAACGCTCCACTGGCGTGCACATCGCCGATTTGCCACCCTACTCTCAACTCGAAAACGGATCTTCAACTACCGATGGCATGCAGATTGATGAGAATGTTGATCAGAAAAAGTTCCATTTCGTAGTGGACAGTCAGCCATCTTCTGTGTTCGACACACCCGGCAATTCTCCTCACACACCTATTACGCCCACAGATGATTCCAATGCCAACGGCTCACCAAATGCCAACAGGAATGAATCCGTATTCACCTTCGATGACAAATCTTTCCAGTTGCATTTGGAGCTCAACAACAACGTTATGCCCATCGTGACTGACTTCACACCGGTGACCATCAAAACTGAAGCTGCAGATGTGCAGCAGTGTATCTATTCTACCGCAACCATCAAAATGGAACCAGAGGAGACAGAATCACCAGAGGTCAGCCTGGCATTGCCCCTGCCTGTCTTGTCCGCCGAGACTGTCGAAAGTTATTTCGGCAATGACAGAAACGAAGATTTGAATGACATAATGTCTCTTCTCAACTATGCTGGTGAGCTCCCAATGCCACAGATGCCACTAATAGTCCCAGAAGGACCCGCCTCTGTCTGAACTATCTGCCACCAGTGCCATTCCATTTCCATCACAACTCGTTTCTCTCCTTGCTCAGGAAATGGTCTCTTTGCACGGACCTCTCCCACCCTCGAGACAAATTCGTCCAGCACAGAATACCACAGTTCAGCTCTAAGCTTTTTACTTGGTGTGTCCACTCACTGGAGTGATTATGCAAGCCGTTTGTGACGATTTGACAATCTGTATATCTTCAATTATTGACAAGAATGTGGAGTAATGGACAAAGTGGCACGACCACAGCGCAGCTAATACATCCTGTACATTCAACTTTTGTTATCCGTGCAATTAACTGTGTGCACAAGGACTTAACAAACCGACCTACTTAAAATCATCATCATAGACGTTCAGTGCTGCCTTCGACTGAAATAGCATCATCTTCATTTTAGGTGCTCATAGACTAGAGCTTTGGCTGCTCTGTGGATAAGCCAGGAATGTGGCATGTATACACAGTAGTTCTTGACTCCGTCCTTCACCTGCATCCATCATCATCTTGTTATACAGGACAAGCTAGATTTAAATCTAGATCTACATCTTCACCAGCATCGCACAGTACAACAGCAACCCACCCAAGGGCAGATGGACCTGATATTATTTGACACAATTTAAACAGTGCTGTTTTTTTGTGGGGACAAAATTCTCATGGACATCGATTTTTAAACTGTTAAGATACTGTTAAAAAACAATCGTGTGACAAGCCGAGTTGATGACAAGACACAGTACACAGCTATGATGCTTGCCTGCTCCAGTCAGATATATGGGACCAAAGACCATTGTTTTGCCTTGCAGTGTGAAAGATGAAACAAATGCATAAATGACATTTATGTATCATCACCTTAGACAACGACAGTCCGCCCGCAGTCTTGAGTCAGTTGTTGGACTTGATGTCTTGAGGTAATTTTGCATTTGATTTTTTTTTTTTTTTTTAATATATAAGATACTGTACATAACGATTCAAATGTAATTCATTTTTAATTTCCCGAAAAAAAAAAAGCTAACGTAATCGCACTGTTACTGATAACAGGGTCAAGTTTTAACATGTTACTACATTTTCATAGATTACATTCCTCCTTCATGTCTAATACAGCTGATCATTTTCATTCTCTCTGTCATGCATTTGCCTCTGAATATACATGTCTCTTTTCTTTCTCTCCCACTGTTTTCTCTTTCTCTCTCACCCTTTTCTTTCCCCTCATTTTCTCTCTCTGCACTTTCTCTCTGTCTCTCTCTAACCACCCCCCCCACACACACACACACTCTCTCTCTCTCTCTCTCTCTCTCTCTCTCTCTCTCTCTCTCCCTCTCCCTCTCTCTCTCCCATATGAACCGAGGAACGATCTTAAGGCAGCAAAGAAGCCTTAATAAACTGTCCTTATCTGAGATATTTCTTCTTTTGGGAAGTGTTCATTTCGAATTCCATATTATTAAACTTTTGTCTGACCATTTTCATGTTAAAATTACTATTCACTTCATTGGAATCCAACCTGTATCATACTTTTTTTTAAAAATTGTTTTTTGTTCCACGAAGCAATCGAGTTTTTATTATGCATTGCTATTACATCATGTTCTGCGCTCGTTGATGTACATGTGTAAAAAAAAAAATGATATTGATATAGAAATATATGATGAATTACCTGGCTTTACTCTGTGCATTTTTGCACTCGTGTCTGGGCTGGTGGCTGGCTCAAAAAGTCTTCTTTCATCTCATTCATTCATCTGAACTATTGTCTTTAGGCAGACTTGCCTAACACTCTCTCCCCGATACATTCTAGTAAAGCTCTATCAGAAGTTAAATAAAACTAAAGAGGACAGAGATCTAGATCTATAACTTGACATGCAATTCCACGTCAGATTAAGGAAAGATGGTGGTTGAGCCGATCTTGTGTGATATCAGAAAGTTTTATTTTTGACTATGTCTGTGTTGAAAACTGTGTGATGTATACAACATGATTGGGTAGAAATGGGAGAACTTCGACGTTGCCTCATTCTGCCGCTGCGCTGTGTGCAATTTTTGGAGTCAAAATTATTTACAAAATTGAGACAAACCAATGGCTAGTGCTTGAATTTATCAGTTGCTATCTCGCTGTCGACTTGACCAATCGCGGGCCGACCGTGGGATGTCAACTGTTAAACGCCCATGAACTGTAATACCTTATTTATTTAATTTATTCTGACGAAAACGCATGTTTGGTTTATTAGTAAACGCGATAGAAACTTGTTCGCTTTCACCGGGCGTCGCTGGGCATTTAAAATGTCCATTTTTTTTTAGCTTTCTTTGCTCATATCCAGAATTATTATTATTATTTTGCTTAGCCGTAAATTTGCTTCTTTAAAATCTTTTTTTTTTTTTTTTTTAAATTTTCATGATTTTCTTGATTAAACGCGTTTTTTTTTTTTTCCTCTCTCGATTAAAAACAAAATCTAATTCTGAATGTATAGCTGATTCTGAAGGTATAAGGTAACAATTGAATAGCTGAATTTGGTGGGCAAGTAGCCTAACAGCAGAATTTTAATAGATAAACCTTTACTAAATTGATTACCGTTTGTGTTGTGAAATATGGATGTGATGTTTTAAATGAAAGAACAAACACTGTGGAAATTATGATCATAACAGGATAGAGACATACTATGGTTTTACTGAAATCTGTTTGCTTTTAGTCTCGACATTGAAATTCGCGAACTGAAAAATTACATGTCCTTATCAATTTTGATTAAATGTAAGCGATCGCATCCGGTCTAGCAAACTTGTCCACCAGTTTTCAGTTGGTAAACGTAACCAGGAAGCTGTCACTAGAGGAACTGGAATGTGGATGAATGAATGGCATGAAAGAACAAATCTGTTTGCAGCTGCACTTCACTGAGTCTGCGTGTGATAACAAGATAAATATGTAATATTAGAATGTGATTCCGCTCTCTGCAGAAAAACCCATCAATGGCTCTGTTAATCTCTCTCTTTTCATCGCACGTATGGAGGTCATAGAGAAATAAATATATATAAATGGCATGGATATCCTAATCTGTGGGTTCTTAACTCTCTCTTTCTCTCTCCCCCTACCACGAACCCTCTTGCGTTCTCTCTCTCTCTCTCTCTCTCTCTCTCTCTCTCTCATGTTTACAAACGTTCTACTATAGTGCGTGAAAGATGTGTAAATATTCCTTTGGCGCCGAGCCATATCTGTGCATGTGACCTTTATTATCAGTTTGTGGGGTCAGCGACCGATCTGAATGATCGTCGCAGAAGAATTCTATTTATCGTTGAGTGTTCACCTCCAGGTGAGAAGACCACAGACACGTCAAACTGTAAAGTGTGTAAATTACGTGGAAAACAATATTAAATATTCCTATTTATGTGAAACAAAAAAGTTGTTCTTAATTGATGGTATTTGCTCACGCCACCCCCACTCACTATTACTCTGGCTAGATCTGTCTATCTTTTCGTTATAAACGAACGGATTTAATTAGATATATAAGAAAGAGGGACCGCTAGGCCAGCCACGCGCACGGAGCGGAACATTGTGATTTGTCAAAGCCAGGCATTCATTCTCTTTGTGCTTTATGATTTTCCATGCAATGTATTCATTTCATCAGGATTGTCAGTCCATTTCATCTTTTTTCATCTTAAATGGTCATTTTTCCCCTGGCACACAAAGATGTGAACCTATGAAAGGTTGTGTCAGAACGAAAAGAATACTTTTTCATCTTGACCGTTTCGTATTTCATTTTGTCTGATATGTCTTTGTATTTTTTTTTTTTCTGCTTTTTTTTCTGTGTGTATGTGTGTGTGTTCAAACAGTTTTAAGAATACCTATCTTCATAATGTTATGTTTACCGGCTCATTAAAACACTGATCCTGCTTTGAAACATAAGACAGTATTAGATGATGAGGTAGCATCACGGACCAACATCCTAGTATTACTGGTTCCTGATTTTATGCAAACTCCTGCCGCTCATTTTGAGTACCATCTATGGCAGCTCTTTATACCACATGTTTACATATTTTCTTCATGGTTCATCCTTTGAAAATCTTTTGCATCACTGTAAATCTCACCCATCCACCCACCCGACCTCATCTCTGAGAAGTCAAATTCATATTTTGTTTTCGTGGTAGCTAGACTCAAGTAACTCATATATACAATTTTTACCAACTTTATGCCTGCATTCGCCTATTCTTTTGTGTAGTAATGCGCAAAACGTGCACACCACATGTACTTTAAATATCATATTAGTATTATCATAGTAGCAATGGCGTGTCTTTTTTCATTTTGTTTAATTTTTGCAAAGATTTTTTGTTAAGGATTCCGAACAACACTCAATATCCATTGTTTCCTTTGCTCATTTTCTGAACTTTGCGTTTGACATTTTTGTACGAGTCGGTATTTTTCACATTCATCATCATCATCATCTTTTTGGCATGGCTACATTTGTTGTAATGTTTCAGTACAATTAAATGGACCAACTTCTAATCCTTTGATGGTAACCATTGTATATGTTCCATATGAATCTGCATTCGTTTTGTTTATCAGGTCGTTATCCATTGAATGTGTTCATCGCCAGTCTCCATCCATTTTTTTTTTTTGTTTAACGAAATAGAGGAGCAGCTAAGCAATGAATTGTGTGTTCTTATGACCATAATATTGTAACCTCTTAAACACAGGGCAGCCATAATCATATTAAAGATAACAGCTTATAATATAAGTTGATTTTGCACAGCCGAACTTAAAGTATCGTAAATATGTTTCCATTTCCTTCTTTTTTTTTTTTTAAACTTATGTGTGCCACTGGTATTACCAAGGAGTTTATGACAATAAGCCTTCAAATCAAAGACCATTCTCTTGCAAAATGTAAGCCTATTAGTTGCTAGTTCAGAATGATTTTAAAACGCGAGCGGTTCTGCCTGTTAAGCTATTGCTGTACATAGCTTATATATCTTTTGATGCTAGTTTTCATGGACCGGGTGCCTCGACTCTCTATGGCATTCTGACTATGAACAAATAGCAATGTAGATATGCATGGCACTATATTCATGTAAAATACATCTTATGTACTTTTGTGACATGATATCAGTACAACATACTTTTTCTGCTTTTTTTTTTTAATATCAAACTGAACACTTTAATCACCCATTTAAAAAAAAATAATTATGGGGGGGGGGGGGGTAATTTAGGAAAAATATGGACACCCAGAAAAAGTCCTTGACAATTTTATTGGGCATAGACATCTGATATTTGGCTTGTTTGTTTTTTGGTCTATTTGAGTCATTTGGTAGGCTGTTTCATTTTTTCTTTGCCCCTCAGAAACTTTCGAGAATTTTTATTAAGGTAAGAAAAGTACATGTATAAAGTCCCCCACAAAAGGAGAAAAGGGTTGACAAAATGTGTTCAGTTTGTTTAATAAAAAAAAATAATAATAAAAAAAAAAATCAGTAACATATTTCCATTCAAGCGATTGGAACCACTGCCCACTGGTGTCTTTCTGATCATCTTTTTCATGATCAATGTCTTCATAATCACATCTCTATCATGCATTGTCAGCTTAATGGTTGCATTTTATCTGTCCTCTGGTTGCCTTAAATCAGCTCTCGACGACTGTTTCTTTCATTCAGCAACTCTTTCACAAGTATTACCTGTCCTTTTTTCCCCCCTATTTTTTTTCCCTATCAAACCAAATTGATTATAATTTAAATATGCAAAGGAACAAATAGATTTTTATTTCCTGTATAATTTCCATGCTCAAATTTAGCATTTTGCACAATAAAGTGTAAAAATCTCTCCTTTTTGTTCCTATTGTTCTCTATTGCTTCTTCAAAAACTTTGGTATGAAGCCTATGTTGAAATTAATTTTTTTAAAAAAAGCTCTTTAGGAACAAATTTTTACTCCCTTCAAATTTGATTGCATGCCTTGAATGAAAAAGCAAAGACGAAAACTGTTTTTTATATTTGATTCTGTTATTCATGGCTACCAGCTAATAGTCAAAACGTTTTTAAAAATGTGACATAAATTGTTATGGTTGTACTGTTTTTGATGTTAAACCCCAAGTTGAACAAATAACTGTTATGCCTGAAGTCATAAAAATTCATTCCAGTTCTTGAACGAAGTCAAGTCTTTCCTTCACAAAAAACATATTTTTCTACGCCTTTATTGTTTCAAGATAAACAGGAATTTTTGTCTTTGCATCGCCATGTTGATTTATTGCAACTTACAAAACTAAAAAAAAAAAAGAGCAAAAGATAAGCATTTTATTATGGTCAGAAATGGATGATAGCTGAAATTTAAAATTAAGAGTCAGATCAAAATGTCGGAAGTAATGTCTCAACAAAATGTCTCCATCATTTACTGAAAAGATGTGAGTACTGAATATCTTTTCTATTTATTTTTTATCTTTTTTTTTTCTGAAATTAGACTAGCGTTGATTCTAAGACTTGATTGTTGTTTTTTTACATGTCATCAAATCATGCCAATGTATCATTACTTCTTCTCATTCTGTCCATCTAACCATATGGGGAACCATCATAAAAGTCCTTTCAGAAATGGTATACGACCATATTTGTCCTTATGCTATGAAATCATAATATGCTGCGCAAATGTTCATCTTGCTCAACTCGGCTCTCTTATTTACGACAAACAAACCATATATTAAAGAATAAGGGATGGCATCAAAATAAACCAGTCCATTAAGTGCATCACCAGAAATATGATTTCTACCCTTTCCTGTCCCTGAACAGTATTTGGAGACTCTGCCCTCCATTTTCAACATTTCCAGAAAAATTTCTCTGGATCAGGCCCATCTCACATTTAAAGCTGAAATAATCCTACATCTAGGATTGAAAGGCAGCATACAGTACATACATGCAAGACACTAGGGAATTGTTTGCTTTTATCTATAACAGAAAACTCCCCCCTCCCATAGATGATAGTTATCATTGAATTACTTTGATTATTTTCGTCACATATAAGAGGGCCGAGTTGTCTCAATCATGATTTTGGAATTTTATTTCATTGATATATTTTTGTTGTTGTTTTTTTTAGATAAATAAAATAATGAAAAATAAAAAGAACCTGTGTTGAATTTGATTTGGTGGTATGAATGTTACTTGTCTTGTGTGAAAGTGGTTGACTCCGAATCATGAACTGTCACATTCATTACTAAAAAAAAAAAAAAATCAACAGAAACAAAAATAACAAACTACAAAACATCAAAAAAAACAAAAAATAACAAACTACAATATCAATAGATTATTGGAAATCTTTGACAAAAAAAAAAAAAAAAGAGATGGTTCACATAAACTTCAACCTCATGTGTATTGGACATTGTGCTGTGATCACATGGGAACGATATGTCATCTTTAGTAATGTGGTAGAGATTTCTCATAGCTTTACAACCAAGGAAGAAATGAAGGCACTGTCTTATCGTGAAATAAAATATCTCCCAAATTTGGAATTTCAAAAAAAAAAAGTCAGAAAAAAAACAACAAATAAACAAATACAGTGTATGTTGCTTCATTATGATATATATAATATATAACAGGTTGTTCTATCCTGAGAAGTTCAGGATTTTCTGTGCTACATACATGTATTACATAATACTGAAACAGACAATTTTAAGGTAGCATTATTCTACAAAGTCAAGCTATACACATTTTACTGTTAATGCATGAATGACCCAAGGTGGCCATAGATAATGAAATCCCCCATCAGCCCTTGTTTGAAAGAGAGAAAACCAGCCCATGACAAGTAATACATGTGCGAAAACCATTGTCTATTTAAGTATTTATATTGCCAATGCAAGAAGAGAAATAAAGAGATGAAGAAATCTCAGGAAACAATCCAATTACATTTGTAGTGATTAAATCAGAAGAAAAAGGGGGAGGGGAGGGCAAATAAGGAGGGAAAAAGTAGTAAAGGGAAGTTAGCCATAATACGTTTGTTTGGTGATAGATAGTGGTTTTAATAATATAGATTATAGATAATCAAATTGAATCATAAGCTGTGAAAGATACACAGGTATTTGATCTGCCTGAGCACACATTGTCATGACCAGTACACATCTTTAAAAAAAAAAAAAAAAGTTGACTTCAATGTACAGTTTGTGTCAATGACGAATCCAATTCTAATTAAACCCCTAACACTAGTTAATTAAGTCGTAGTTGTGTTGATAACAAGACACTAACAGTAACGAGCGCTTGACACCAATTGTAATTTGGCCTTGAGCATTTTTGGAAGACTAGGGAAAGTTTGAGATATTACATGAATTAGCCCATCAAACTCAATATCTACGAATATAGATGTGTTCATGCATTCCAAATATCTTTGACACAGATTAAATCTAGTTTAGTTCATCTTTTAAGTAAATTAGTAGGACACTGGCATAGTACGAGTTTAATAACATGTAGCAAAGTTAACTGACTGTGGTCTGCACGCCAATGCCGCTCATGAGAAAAACATTACCGAGGATTGATAAAAGGGGACATAACCAAAAATTGGTGATCGCGCTGTATAGAACTTGTACAAACATCAGTCTGTTATCAGCCGGTAGCCAAAATGTAGGCCTACATTACTGCGTAACAGCGGAGAATACAAGTAGTGTCATAACTGGCATAACAGTACAGTGCAATGGACCACATACAAGTAGTCTTATCTTGCCGTCACAATACAGAGCACACTTTTCACAATTAATTCTCATTGAACCTTATCCTCTTTTTGATCATTTAGAATTATTGATTAATGTATAAACATACCACAGGTAAAATACTGACAGAGAAGGGAAATATGACTCCCAACAATGCCGTACGGACGAACACAAAAATTATACAATGTACAGTGCAATATAGTTGTTTCAAAGAATAGAGAAACTAAAACATAGTCACTGAGTCCATGCAATTATAAAAGAGAGTTGAGGAGAATTGGGAATGGTGACTATGATGGAGCAGTGGAATTTACTTCAGATAATAGGCAAATTTTATTCCCTTTGATTATTTAGCATAATCTAGATGTAATAAATGCAGGAAAAAAAACGAGATGACGCAGAAGTGAAAGAAATACATGTGCATGTGCGGACAAGTACCACTTGCAAGGATAGCATTAGCAGTTGTCTAAGGAAAACTCGGAAGGATAATTATGTCGACTTTAACCTATTGCACTACTAAACTACACATTATCTATTCAATCACATCAGATCTAGACCCGTAATTAATGGTGTACGTTACGCATGTTAAAGAACCATTGGCAGCTCAAAATCGATGGAAGAGTAGGCTGAATGCCGCTGTCCATGCAAAATTTCCATATTAAAAATTTCTACCCACATAATTTCTTGGCAAAAATTGGCAATTTCTAAAAGCCGAGATAATCCTACTTTCTTAGGATTGAAAGGCTTAAAAAAAAAAAAAAAAGCACCAACCCGTAATATCCTTACTCTTCATAATCATATCACAGTTCAAAGGGCTGTATGTGTACACATGTAAAGTATGCCATGCATGTGTCACAGAATCACTTTGGAAAGGATTCCTATTTCCAGCGTACTGTCATAAACTTCGTAGGATGAATAGAGGTGTTATATCACTTCAACCCAGAATTTATAACTCTGAAAAGTATTCATGCATGATGTAATAGATTTTTAACAGGTTTAGGAATTCACACACCAAAAGTTAATACATGTAATAGAGTTACATGTAGGCCACTTTTGTTGTTGTTGTTGTTGTTGTTGTTGTTGTTGTTGTTGTTGTTGTTTGCTTTGTTTTGCTTTGTTTTTTGTTTTGGTTTTTCATTTGTTAATGTTTGTTTATTTGTTTGTTTGATTTTTTGTTTTGTTTTGTTTGTTTGTTTTTTGTTGTTTTTTTTAAAATTTTATTTTCAAAGAAATTATTTCAAGGTCTTGTTGTAAAACATACCATTTCTGCCAGTGTAAGTTAAGTTACATGTAAGCACGGGTATATTAAAAAAAAAAAAAAATCACAAATACATTGTACTGCGTAAAAACTAAAACCACAAGTGAGGCCAGGCCAAAAGAATTCCTCCTGCTGCAAAAAGCTGCAGAGTAAAATGCAACGGCCAAGTGATAAACACTGCTATTTATTCAGTTTATTTTCAATGAAATTCACAGCCCCACGACGGACCAGACTTATACCATTATTCTTTCGGATTTCGCTACCGAGACCCGAGACATCTCTCCTCTCTCTCTCCTTGCTCCTTTCTTCTGTCCCGCTTTCTTTTCTCTCTTCTTCGTGGCGTGTAAACATATCTTACCGTGTTTGACACAATATAGCTAATCGTGTTGATGTGTTAAACCCCAACCTAGGAGTCCCTTTACACAACCAACCAACTAACCAACCAACCAACCAACCAACCAACCGACCATCCAATCAACCGACCAACCAACCAACCAACCGACCATCCAACCAACCAACCAACCAACCAACCAACCAACCAACCAACCAACCAACCAACCAACCAAAGCCTTCCAGCTCTTGGCCTCTCCGCGTTAAACAGAAAGGTGTGTGAGCTCTTGTCAGTTCTTTAAATTGCCAATATGCATTACAAAATGTCCATAATTCTGACAATGTTTTAAAATGAAGAAAAATTGCTACCGCCACCAGATCTAGGAGTTTGAAATTACATGTAATTTACGACCTTTGAAAATGCTTGCGATTGTACAAAAGTTCATATTCGACTAAGCAAAAAAAAAAAAAAAATGTAAATAAAAGTTTGTACCCCGTTGCTAAAAATAGAACACTCACTGGTATTTGTTGCCGCTCCACCACGAGATATGTGAACAGTTACCACTGATCCCATGCATTTTTATGTGTTTTTCTATGTCAGTGTGAACATTTTGAAGTGTTTGTACCCCCTAGCCTACTAAGATTAAACGGGGGATTTCCAGCCGTTCGCTTGGTCGAAACAAATCTATTGGAGACAAGAGTTACCGTAGCCTATTAATTACAGCGTCAAATTGGAATAAGCTCTCTGTTGGCGTTGTTCTACAAGCCCGCTCAGTCCTGTTCCAGATTCTTATACTTTCAATGAGAATCGTACTACACAATACATCAAAATCATGACTTATAATAAATCCGTATTGAAATTAAAATTAAAGAGAAAAGACGGCTAGATGTTTAAAGGGGATTAACCGAAACATCAGCTACGCAAAACAAGGACAATAGGCTATTTCCCTTTTCCCGTTCTGTGTGTATTGATTCCAGCACCACCACCTCTCTCTCTCTCTCTCCCTCTCTCCCCCCCTCTCTCTCTCTCTCTCTCACTCACTCACTTTTTCTCTCCCTCTCTCTCTCTCCGTGTCTTTTATGGTCAGTTGATATAAGAGTAATAATAGTAATCATCATCCTTTTTATCATACATATGTATCACTCTAATGTAACCAAGTCTACTTTAAACTTCAATGGTCTTTTTGAACGTGCTCACCGAGTTAAAAGATAATTTCATATTATAGTAAGATAACATTTAGTATAATTAAATTATAATGCATCCGTAGATGACATTTTCGTTTGTTACCTGCCAAAAGTAGAATGAATCAATACTGACTTATTCAGCTCCTCTATAACGAGCGCCTCACACTTATTGAAGTAAAAAGTATAGAGCTAGAGAACAAGAGTACTCTTGAATACATGACAATGTCTTTATATATATATATATATATATCTTCGAAATAGCTGTCGGCAGACGGCCGGGAGGCGATTTCACAAGTATATGTGTATGTATAACATAATATAAACGAAACTTTTTCATAAATCTCTGATTTATTTTTTCGTGTATGCAGATTGAATGTAGGATTTCCTTTGCTTTATCACAGCTCTTCCCCCTCCCCCTCCCCAAAGAATTTTTTATTTTATTTTATTTTTTATATTGTTATTTGTTTTGTTTTTATTTTTCTCGGATACCGACGTCACAGTCTACTTTTCATCCTATTTTTGTCTGCCCAATTCCGTTCACACACATGTTGCAAGGGTCCCCAATACTGATTTTTTACTTCATGTGTAGCCTTTGAAGCTGGTTTCAAGCAATTTTCCTCTTCTGCTTCTGTCGTATAAATGTAAACAATAAAAGGTGGGGCGGACGCGGAAGTGCAACGTCATAAGTGAACGAACAATATGCGTAATGTACACTCGAAATACTAAAGACCATACACTGGGCCTTCATACCCAAGAAGCCAGTGGACAGTTGAGCCATTGATAGAAAGCAAGTTTTAATCCTTCCTATTTCCTGAAACTTTCGTCGATAAATAGAGGCCTTAACCTTTGACCACAGCGCCCACCCCTCCCCGGCACACAGACACACCCAATAGTTTATTCTTCCCGTAATTTCAAATTTATCAATAACCAGGTGTTATCGTCAGATTTTCCTGTAATGAAAGTCAAATATTGCCACGCAACCCAAGGCCACGGACCACTTAATGAAGTTACAACAGAAAAATGTAGGTCAACAGTCCGCAAAGCTTAGGTAAGTGGATAATAATATACAATACATGTATGTACTCAGCTGGGAACGGGTGGAAATCAGTTACCTCTGTAGGAGGCTTAGTGTCCATAAGTCGTGCATGGCTAACAATACGTATTGTTGCATGGAGGTTGCTTTATTGCATGATTATCTCGCTTTACTGCTGTGTAAGTGCTCTTGTTCTCCTACTCGCAATGATTCTAGGTGATGGTGGGAATGGCTCTTTTATTATTAATAACGACCTACATCCACACATACACAAAACTGTAAAAAAGGAGATGAGTATTCTGTTCAATAACAATAGTGTTATTATTATTTCATTTTTTTTTTTACCACGGTTGTGGACAGCTGAGATAACCACCGCTACAGGAGGTTGAAAAACTTATACAAACCATAACACCATTCAAACCATTTTATGAACGTTATGCTTTTGCTGTTGCTGCTGCTGCTGCTGCTGCTGTAGTAAAAGTAAAGATGTGTTGCTGAATACTTCAGAGATCTTCCTATACTCTCTCCCGCTACTCATTTCACTCTCTTATGCTTTGTGAACAAAAATAAATTTAAAAAAAAATAATAATAATAATAAAACAATCTGCAGTTTCTTTGCGTTTGTTCGTTCGTACATTTAATTTCCCTTCTGCTGCTTGTTTATTTGTTTTTGTTTTGTTTTATTATGTATTATTTGTTTTTGTTTTGTTTTATTATGTATTACTTTTTTTTTTTTTTTTTGTAGAGAGAATGAAGGGAAGAAATGAAGTATTGAGAGATACATTAAATTGTATTGTTGGTACTGTGATCAAATCCTTGCCTTTATTATTCGCGCTTTTTTTTTTTTTTAAGAAGAAAGAGAGAGAGAGAGAGAGAGAGAGAAATTAAGTGGATTCGAAATCCTCATTGCTATTTAAAAAAAAAAAAAACGATTCGGTAAGGAGTGGTTTGGATAGTGAGAGAAGGGCAGAAATGGTCTAAGGGAAATAATCGATACATATATGCAAAATAAAATCTGCATACACTTACCTCCCATGTATATTCTCTAAGCTGAATGAAGGCAAGAGCAACGCAAGTCTGTCATCTCTGCTGGATATTGTGGACCTATCATTTAACACACAAAGTAAAGATTTGTTGCTGAATACTTCAGAGATCTTCCTATACTCACTCCCTCTACTCATTTCACTCTCTTTTGTGCTTTCTCTCTATATATTCTGCTGCTATGTCTAGTGCCTATTATGACTCTATTGTGCTCTATTTCGACAAGCACTTGATCTGCAAGGACATCGTACAATTATGCATTCCAAACTAATGCTACTGTAATTAATCTAGGGCGTTCTTTCGTTGTGATTAGTATTTTCATATTATTGTTTTGCCTTGTGATTGGAAATGATGATAATGATGATGATGATATATTTTACCATCGCTATCAAGTTCTTTGTAGATTTCTGTGTTATTTGTTTTTCTTAAATTATTTTATTAGTTACCGGTCTGACAGTTATATTGTAATTTTATAAAATGATGATGAAGATGATGATGATGTTAGTTGCCGGTTGGACAGTCTTTCTCTATTTTATAAAATGATGATGATGATGATGATGATAGTGATGATGAGGCTGCTCCTGCTGCTGCTGCTACTTCTGCTGCTGCTGCTGCTGATGATGATGATGATGAAGTTATTTATATGTGTTCTTTGCTTTTTTTTTTTAATTGTTTCGTTAGTTGCCGGTTGGACAGTCTTTTTCTATTTTATAAAACGATGATGATAATGATATTTTTGTAAAATTTAATGTTGATAGTGATTGTAATGATTTAATGTTGATAGTGATTGTAATGATGATACTGTTGATAAATTATACTAAAGAGTTGTTGTTGTTGTTGTTGTTGTTGTTGTTGTTGTTGTTGTTGTTGTTGTTGTTGTTGTTGTTGTTGTTTAATGGGCAAAGAAATGAAAAATCCTTGTGGAAAAGGTTAGATGTATTCTTATAAACGAAACCAAAAGAGCCTAGTCTCTTAATGAAATTGTCGCGGCTTCGAATCGCATGGGTGAAGTGTAAAGTGGGAGACGTCAGACATTTTTTTTTTTCAACTTTTGATCAGCAATATATGCATGTATTTTAGAAGGGAAAAACAGTAATGATGATAGAGGCGTTGAAGAATTTAAAGCTAAAAATTATGAAATAAATCACCTATTGTTTACAAGAAAGCTAAGACACTTCGTAAATTAAATGTGAAAAGGTTACCCGGACGGAAAAGGTCGGCCTCCATCTGGGTCCGGTGTCAGTGTGAATGCAGGGTTAGGCTGGTCAAAGGGAGACAACTGAAAAATACAAAAAAACAACAACAACAACAACAGAATGCAGAGTTTTATCCTCACGAAGATTACGTTGCTATTGTTGATGTGGTTATGTCAATGTCAAACCCACTGTATCTGTGACGAATTTCGGACAACCACAATGGTAAATAAATCTTAATACGACAATTATTAGTATAAAAAAAAAAAGAAAGAAAGAAAACTTTGTTTTTCATAACTTCGATCAAGACTTTGGTGGTGGGAACATTTCTCGGGTGGATGGAAACGGGTGACTATCTTCAGAGGAAGAGTAGGTTCTTTCATTAGCATACGTCGGCCTTTGACTTCCTGACATCTTCTAGAACCCTGGCAATACTGACGCATGACTCCCGATGTCCATTGTCACCCCCCCCCTCCCCGTTAGGAACTCTGGGTGGGATTTGATTATTATTAATATTGAGATGATGAAATCTATAGGCTATCTTTTGTTTCTGTTTTAATACATGCAAGTTGTGATGTATTTTGAGAATGAAACATTACGTGTAGATGCATTGTTATTACATGTGTTACAATTATAATTACTGTCGGTTCACAATCATCGAAACTACCCTTCTTTGTTATTTGTATATCATTATTCTTGCAGTTGTTCTTATCACGTTCGTTCTTAATTGCTGTTGTGGTAAGGATGTTTGTAATCTACTCTTCTTTTTGTCATTTTCCCTGCTATTTCTTGTTGCCTTGTTGTTTGTTTGTTGCCTGTTTGTTCTTGTTGTTGTTTTAGTCATTATTATTATTATTATTATTGTTACAATGGAACACAAACGTCGTATAATCTGTATTTCCTCACATTTCCACTTCAATAATGAGCAAATATATCTGAGTCTGCAGGGCATTTAGATATGAAACTGTGACAGAGAGGCGGGACTCTTTGTCACTTGATTATTACATTGTAGCTTCACGCGCACCTTCTTGTTCCTCAGAGGTCTACAAATTTATGTTATATACGGTACGTCTTATGTTAAGCTGTGAACGTATATGATACAAGTATCCTTCAAAGGCAGATAAAATTCATTAACATTGATTTAATTTATGCCATTAAAATGAACATTTGCAAACTCAAACACCAAAGCTGAGAATAAACGCCAGGTAAAACTGGTTGGGTTGTGATTCATTCATCTTTACTACTATAACTGTGCAACAAGGGCTTGTGGACTCGAAAACTGCTGAATCCATCTGAAATTTGGTACACAATAATACTGTTGCACAAAGATCTCTGCTTCTACCGTATAAACTTGAAAAAAAAAAAAAAAGGCTTTGTACGTTTGGCGTTATTCAAAAAAGGCGATGATAATTGAATACAAAGCACACCAGTGTTTGATCCGAAAGGTTGGTTCGATAGAATGACAATGACACGTTCAAAACACCAAATATGTTTTTTGTAACATTCAGTTTATTCATCCAAAATACCAACATCGAGGTGCGCACGCGTGTCATACTTTAGGTCTCAGGGCAGTATCGGTTTGATTTAAAACTATGGCCGGGGGGTTCTTTTCTAGTTCTTTCATATAGCCACATGAACTGACACACACAAAGAAATAAAAGAGAGCCGAAGACAGAATTGTTGTTTTAATACCGTATTCAACTTTATTCCAAAATCATACAGCATCGTTTTGTTAAGTTTCGCCCACTATGATAATAAACAGTTCATAGACTGAAAAGGTCACTTAAATCAGAACGTACGTATACTCCAAAGACGGTACCAATACCATTCAAATGAATAAGTCAAGTCATACAACTGTGTGCAGATAATATGACAGATTACACAAGCACTACTTATTCCAACTATTTAATTTTGGTAATAGCTTGCAATGCAAATGTAAGACACACACACACACACACATAAAACAAATTTTTAAAATGATACCTGCAAGTGACTCCGAATCAAACATGGTCACATTGCTACAGATGTTACAATCAACACACCTATGAAACAGAATATTAATTAAAGTGAGATCCATGTCTCAAACAGATTAATCATATGTCTGCTGTAAACCAGAGAGGTATCACTTGCAAGTTAGTTTTAAGTTTTCACTTTAAAAAAAATTAAAGAAAGATCCACTAATAATCTCTGATTATAAGTCAGTGCTAATATTTTTGTCTCTTACTTATCTACACAGGCTTTTCTATGCAATTTTATTTCTTGTATCCATTCTAACATTTCATCACCATAAATTTGTTCACATACAAAAGTACAATATAAGGCTGAGGTAACGATAACAGAGAGAGAGAGAGAGAAACAAAAGAAATCAGCAGACAACAATCACTAAAACTCTCTCTGAATAGTTCAATTGACTGACGTTCTTGTTCAACCTGTGCAGAAAAAAAAAAAAAACATCATGCACTGAGACACTTTTCATGTTATAACAGACCTATGATATCAGAAACAAGTATGTTTTTTATCCCATTGTCCCCCTCTTCTTTGACCGGCAGCCATATGTTCAATCCACTTTAAAGCAAGACTAATCGAAATCTATTTACTGTGATTCAAATCAACCCCATCAACCTTTACACTTATGTTTGTGACATAGATGAATGACCTACCAGAAAGAATCACCATAGTTTGGAAATTGTTTACACAAGGCTACGGCAGCTGCCAACATAATATATTGATACTCTGTAATGTCTAGAAAAACCTGAATCAAGTGCATTTCACAGCTACAAGATTTGGAAGACCTATGGAATTTTCCTTCAAAATACATGTACTGTCATGATGTCTGCATGAGCAACAATTCCAAAGTTTCATCATCTCGTACTAGCCATGTGAGCTCCAGTATCAGACACAGACTATCTACATGTATATCTAAGTCTTAATAGTCACTATCAGAAAATCAGAGACTCTTTCTTGTTTGTACAGAAATGTACAGGTGTGATAGATATCAGTATTTCTGTTGGAAGAAGGAGCTTGCAGCTACGCAATATTAATAAATGACAAATGTGAGGAACCCAGTGAATGCATGTTTTCCTCAACGAAGACTTGATTGCCAAGTAATTCCAACCACATCAAATAGGCCTTTACTGAATTTTTTTTTTCAGTGCTGCTTAAGTTACAAAAAATATAACTCAAAAATTGATGAACTGAGTATTTGAAAAATTTAAACACGGAATATCAATAACATGATAGTGTATTTAAGTAATTTCAATACAAATCAAAGATGAGATAAAGAAAAAGTGAAAACCATAACATTCCGTTTAATATGTGAACTTAACAGATATTTTAAAACAATCACTCATGATGGGTGATATGATATACGACAATATCTTTTCAAGTTCACGTATTCAGTTACTAACTTTTGGATTTGCACACCATTTCATTCAATGAAAATTTTACATTTAGCCAAGCTATCCATTTACTATACTGTTTTTACTTATCTACAATCATAAATCCATGCACCTCAGACTGAATGAAAATATTCAATCTTAAAGCTTCATAAAAAAAAATTTCATATATTTCTAATAAGCTCATGGATTTACACTGAAGGCTTTGTTTCTTTTTTTTGTTTTTTTGTGTTTTTTTTGGTCTGTTTTTTTTTTTTTTTTTGCTGCTGTTCATTTTTTTTTTTTTTTAAATGAGCACAGCTGTACTGGGCATTTTTAAGTACCAAATCAACAATAAAATATAGTACATGTATGTGATAAAGAAGATACTTAAAAACTAACAAAAAAAGGGCTACGACAAACCAACAAATTTCCCTTTTCTCTACACAGTTATGAAAAAATGGACAGGTACCTGCAAAGAATATGAGATATATAAAACAGTAACATCTCAGTTATTGCTCCCAGATAGTGGAGTGACATCTGTGTAAAAGAAAAACAAAAACAAGGCAAGGAAACATGAGAATGGGGAAAAAACAGTGAGATGCATGAATGTTACAAGACTATCAGAAGAAGTTACTTCATCTAATGATTTGAACAGATAATACCAGCCTTAATTCACATAACATTGCCTCCCGAGTAAAGCTGGATGTATAATTGTATGAACGGTGTGCACATGTCTACGGATAATGCCCATAACACTTCATAATATAAAAGAAGGAGCAACATTATCCATCGCTGTATAACAAATGCCTTCAGTAATAAACTACCGTCTTGTCTATTCAACAGAAAAAAACAAAAGTGTGGGACTTTCCCCACTATCTTGCTCAGTCACTACTTATAGTTGGGCAGAAACCATTGCTTTTGCCTGCATGCTTAGTATAACTAACAGATATAACAATGCAATGTCCCATTTTGATCTTTTCCAGTCACAGTGGAAAACAATGCAAGCCAGTTTGCACACTATTGTATCAGGTGAATTCAGTGGATCCAACAAATGGAAACTGTCACAGAAAGACACAGAAAAAGCAAAAGCAAGTACATTATAGACACATAGAAATCTATCAATAAATGGTGCCATACACAATATATACGGACAACTTATCAGAATAATTAATTTGTTATTGCACATCTCTGTTTCTGAATTCTTATTCTTACACAATGAAGCTACAAACACAAATCAGCACAACAGCATGCATAGCACTGTCTCATTTCTCCCTCTGTTACACAAGCATGGTCAAGTTCTCTGTTATACAAGCATGGTCAAGTTTTGAATTTAAAAACCTGACCTTTGGCTTCCAGTTTTCCCCCAATTCCCCCTGACTGCATGATAAATACCAATCTCAAACACACACACCTGGTTAAAAGCCATCTCATGCATCTTTATGTCTTCTCACACTTGCTCAAAACACTGCCAAAAATGTACATGTGACAGAGCTTTACCATTTCAATCATACTAACATTTAAATCTCCAATTGTTCACCAACTCTCATCAATACTTCCTTAACACATTCAACTCTCTTATATTTTTTCATAATAGTGGTCTTGTGTACAACTTTTAGAGTGTATAGAAATATATTTACAATCATAGCAACAATCTGTTACATATATAAGACAGGATAAATAAGAGAAAAAAAAACAACTTAAAAACTGTTCTGGACAAGTCTGCCACAGCAGTCAACATAAAAAAGAAAACAAAATGCAGACCAGCATACATTTTCAAGCAGAAACAAACAAAAACTGAATAAATTAGGAATCTTTCAGCACTCTCTGAATATGATAAATCTAAATAAGAGGATATTTATTTATTACACTCAGGTTATAGAAAAAGAAATGTTTTGTTCTTAGTTGCTATCTCCTTTGAAAAAAAAAAAAAAAATGAGATGAAACAATCTTTCCTTTGGATGGACCTTACTGAGTTTACAATATGACCATAGTCTCCAGATTCTTGCCAAGTAAGAGAATGTTTTCAATATAGAGAAAAAAAAAATTATCTCTATGGAACTCTGAAGGTCTGCAAGAGATCAACAAATGTAAACGAACTGACATAATCAAATGTGTGAGTCTACTGTAATACTTGGGTGTGACTTTAAATAAACGTGCAAAACACCATGCATAAAACAACAACTGTAATTTTATGACTGTAGCCGATGGCCACTCAAAAATGACAAGTATATAAGCTACATGTGCATGGGAGTATGTGCCTGAATGAATGGCATCAACAGGGAGTGTGGGACATAGCCATGCAGTGACAGTTCACTAGTTTGTGTCACTATCTTGATACCACCTGATAACACCATTCTCCAGGGCACAGTGCAAGGCAGGGCACAGTGCAAGACAGGGCAAAGTGCAAGGCAAGCACAGAAGAAGCAAACCATTGAAAGTCTGGCTTGACAATATCAGAGAATGGTCCAGTCCAACTGTCATGTCATAAAACTACTGCAAACAGCAGAAAACTGAGAGCAATAGCCATCACTGACTGCTGCTTCATACATGGTACCCCGCCGAATGACATCAGTCAAAGGAATAATGCTAATGATGATGATGAGTTGATACCAACCCCTTTTCCAATCATTTTTCATTTGTTTGTTGTTGTTTTTTTTGTTTTTTTGTCCATTTGCAATAGCAACAATTTAATATATTTTGAAAGCAGACCTTGAACACAGGGATATAAAGCTTGTGTAATGCTGAGATAGAGGAAAAGTTTTTCTATAGTAATACCATAAAAAGCTGGCTGTTTTCTTATCAGATTGTTGAAACACAATTACTCTTCCATGCTAAAAGTTGCCTTAAATGTCGAGGATTGCCAACCACTGTGTCGTCTAATTAAGAAGAACACATTTTTTGGTTGCTTCACCCTATACTTTTTTTATGAGCTTTCTTTAAGTTTTTTCTTTTTCTGGTCAAAGCTTCTCAGGAATAATGCGGCTTCTTTTCATAGAATAACAATCTTTTGGCTAAAACTTTGATTTTTGGACATGATTTTAACAAACATGCATGACCTGCTGGTGATAATGAAACTAACATATAAATTAAAATAGCTTGCAGTAAAATGCTGAGAATATGAGGTCCAAAGGTGGCAATGTGATGCCTTTTGTTCAGTTATTTATTTCTTTTACAATTTCTCTTCATTTTCAAGAAAATTTTAGTGAGAAAGACCAACATGGAATTAATACTTTAGGATTGCCAACTAATTGTTGCAGACAGACAAAATGAAGGTGATAATAAAGACAAGTCAGGTTATTTTCTTGAAGGAAATAGTAAAAATTCATTAATCAATTACAGTGGTCTATGCCTATGACCCCATCACCAGGAGACAACAAAAAAACAGACTCTTAGGCAGATGCTGTCTTGGAAAGAATAAAAACTTATGCAACCCGTCTGACCACAGATTGTCTTCACTACTATGGTTAATTAATCGATACCATCAGTTACAGATTTTACAATGCAAATAAATGCAGCCTTCTTCCCTGTGTGCGTTGTAATTAAATCTAACAAATCTTAGCATATAATTACATTAGTAATGCCAAGTGTTTGAACGTCGAGCAAGTTTTCACATAACATTACAATATCACTACAGATTGAAACATAATATTGCTATGTTACTCTGTGGATAACCTCACGAGTGACTCAGAGTGTCTACAATCAGCCAGACTGACCGAAGTAGCAAAACAACTGACCAGCCAGGAGGCTTAACCTTACTCTTCCTTATTAGCAGAGCCAATCACAAGTGCTGTCCCACGTGTTGTTAAACAAAGAACTGATTATGGTTTAGTCCATAATGTGGCCTGATTGTGCAGTCATGTATCAACCGTCACTTCCACTCCTTTGTCTACCTGTTTCCTCCAACCTGTCCCCATTTTACTGCACATCTAGTGCTGTATGTTTCTCTCAAGTGGACTAAACCATGTGAAATTACTCAAGTGTCTTCACTGGACACCAGGCTCCATGGCGGATTTTTTATTTCAGACGGGTTCTTAGAGGGATAAATTAGAGAAAAAATTCTGTTTCACAGCAGAAGCAGGTTCTTAGGCGGACCGGGCTTTTAGGAAGTGGGCTCTTAGGTGAAGACCACCATATTTCCAATACATTACTTTGTACATTTTAAATCTTACAAGATCATTCACTGTCTACAACAAAATTATGGCTCCAATATTTATTCTCAAACTTCGGATCTCTCATTTTTTTGGATTCAAATATGGAATTTGAGTTAATACATGTATAGAGTACAGCCCCAGGTAAAAGGATAAGCACATGCAAGAATGCCAAGGTTAAACAACAACTGGTCCTTGTTATGTACAAGTATTTCAAATTGTGATGACAAAGGCAACAGAAGTCAGCAAATTTGCAGTATGTTTAAACATGTAAGAATGGACATCATAGCAAGTGCTGCATAGAACACACAGTTTGAAAAAAAAAAAATAAATAAAAAAGTAAAATAACTCCAACAGCACATCAGGAATGGTGGGAAAAAGTGATATGAATCTTTCAAGAGGATTTTCAAAAAAAAAAAAGAGAAAGAAAAGAACCAACATCATTCAAAGTGTTGCATCTAAATGTACAGAATACTATACAATATTGTACATGAACAGGTCTTCCCAACAGCAAACAGCAATAAGACAGTGAAGAAACTCTGATAGCATACAAGAATGACATGGCATGTAGAGCACAATTCCAGCCTAATTAGATCTGCCCAAATACACATCCTCGCTTCAGAAAAGAGACAAGAATGCATGTGATAAATAATGCAAAACTGCAGTGTTGCTTCAGAGGAGTCTGTGTGATTATCAGCTGACAGAATGGTCATCCACATCCCACATCCCTTGCAAAGATAACTATCGGTATGAAAACAGAGATGGAGAGTAAAAGGACCATTCCAGACAGGCAAAGCACTCTTACGATTACATTATCACGGAAATTTCTTGTGTTACTACCCCCCTCCCCTCCCCCACCTTCCAAGTTTGATATGCGCATGATCTTTTTGAATCCTAACATTCTAAGAATAACCATCTCATAAGCAGCATACACGCTACTACTACAGCTGCTAAAAGTGAAAGCCTTGATTCTACCTCCCATAGAATCCCTAATGATAAATATGGAATATTCTTGTCTCTATTATTATTTTATTTTGGCTTAAATCACATTTTTCAGACAAAAAGGCAAAGCCTAGAGATAAACAGCTAGTGCTACAAACTGCCAGTGAGAAACTAGGCTCATTCATATAAAACCATACCAATTTACCTTAAAATTATAAATGTGGTCACTTCTGCATTTCTAGTATTTCAGGTATCACAATAATATAACAACAGTATTTTTATCGTGCTTATCCGCATACAGTGTATAGGGTCTCAGCACTTTACAATATAGACAGATTAACCCAAATTTGACTTTCAGCCATCTCAAATCACAAATATAAATGCATAATCTGTATGCTGTACATAATGTGAGAAATTCTGCGCTGTGTGAGAAATGGTATCGAACATTCCAATGTATTTATACTAGAGAAGACAAGTGAAATGAACCATGCCTTATTAACCTGTTGATGACTTTACATAATAATCATCATGGGTTGCATGAATAGCCTCATTTTTTCAACTCCTGCATTTCATCATAGACATCAACGTCTAGGAGATCCAACAATGGCAAATTCATTACATGTACTTATTATTTGTATAAACTGGCCTCAGACTGATGGTGAACAAATGAAAACAATTTTCACAGAATATGGAAAGAACTTATGAGTGCATATTTAAAGAAACCAGTCATTTTGATGAACCTGTTGCAGAACTGACAATATTCATATGTCTACAAGTCACTACTGGCCTTATCAGAGAAGGCATAAAAAGTTTATGAAAAATCACTTGGCTGCATACATTATTTGATATGCGGAAAAAGTACAAAGCACTACTGTTTAACCATGTTGATGGTTCCTCAAAATTAGCAAAAATCTGTTTCACTTAAAAAAAACAAGAAGAAAAAAAAAAGTTGCAAAAGTGGGAACTCAACATGGCTGCATCAAATTTTCAGTTTCATTCTCGAATCAAATAAGCATGAAAATATTGATTATTTGAAATTTCAGAACACAAGTCGATACTGTCCTCAGTTCTTGATGTCACTCTATTCGTCCGTAATTTCCTATAACATTATGTGAACATATTTTTTCTCAAATATCAAAAACATCAGAACTCACTGGTACTTTACTTTTGTACTTTCTCTGTAATATCCAGTGCATCATGATCTTAAAGTTTCAGCAAAGTATGACAATAATTGCAGGATAATGTTGCTGTAACATTCCATTTCATACTTCATCGCAGAAGAACTGACATGTCTCTCTGCTAACCAGTACTAATAAAATAATATTTTACTAGGAAGAAACTATTTTGCCCAGATCTCCTGGGCACAAAAGAAAATATAACTAGGGGATGAGAGGGAAGCTTTTGTGCATAAGCATACGAGAAAAATTTCCTTTGATAATGAATCCCTTCTATGCAGATTGGCTGAATAAAGACCACATTTAGAGTATGTCCCTGGAAAAAATTTCCTCAGTGCACAATAATACTTTGGCTTGGATTTCTAAATATTTCTAACACAATTTCTTTCACATACACCCACTTCTCTATTCTCAGACAAAGGAAGCTTTAAGATGACCACTTTGAAGCTTGGAGAGTCAACCTTATCATGCCCAAAATACCCTATAATAATAATATTATATGTAAAGGGTAATTATTATTAACCATGATTCAAACTGAACACACTTATTTGAAAGAAAATAAAAAGAAATTAAAAATGAACAGCATGGTTAATCAATAAACATATAGATCAAACTCATGTCCTTAATCTCACCTTCTAGCAATTGTTGAGTTGGATCCCTGGTAAGGGATATATGGAGAATTGGAATTCTGTGGTGGGGGAAATATCAGAAACAAAGACTGGAATGAGCACCATTCTATATCGGCAGATGGATAACCAAGGGCAAACAAGATACACAAATTTTGTGAAGAGTGAAAGCACCACTCATTGACATAGAAACAAATGGAATTTGTTAACTCAGTATTACAAAAAATCTGCATGAAATCTTGAAAGTCATGCTTGTCTGTTGCGACTGATGCATGATTGCTCAGGCAGGTTCCCAAATGCAGTGAGTGATGAATGAAAATCACAAGGAGAGTGACAGCTTGCTTGCCCAGTTTTTCTTTGGCATTATCAAAAATGGGTTTTGAATTAAGTTTCCAGCATCTGTCATACAAAACTCATCGTTGGCTCTGGATCAACAAAGTATTTTCCTGCAATGAAACCGAAAGAAAAGAAAAGGTTTTTAAGATTTATGCTGATTGCAACAAGTGGAGAAAATCTACCATTCTCCAACAACTATAGCTGACAAGAAAGACACTGGCCAACAAATGGTCGACTATATCTAAAGGAGGTGTGTGGAGGCAACTGTGTTTTTACATGTTCACACAACAGATTTATTACAGAATTTGTCATTCAAACTGATATTGCTGAGAGGATTTTAATTTATCAGTTGCCAGGTAAATAATGTTGTCATTTTTCTGTGCAAAAGTATATTTCTCACAAACTGAGAAGAGTGTTCTCCAAAAGAATACATTTCTTCAAATCAGATTTTTCCCTTATTGAGCATCATATGAGGATCATGAGCAATACTTGTAAAGTCTTATAGGCCAAAACCATGCTCACATTGTTACTCTGATATCTGGCTTATGGCCAAGACAACACTGTTACCAGTGATTTGTATTTGGATGAGCAAACTTTAAGCACACAAACAAACACTAATTGAAACCTGAATAAACACTAGCAGCATTTTTTTACCATAGGCTAAATACTGGAACAAAGCTGCGAATGCTATTTTGGTCTTTAAACCTATTTGTTACTGATATTGTACCTTTTCTTTTTTTCAGGAAACAATTCTGGGTCCACTTGAAAAAAAAAATTGTGGCCTTGATGAGGTCATAATCAGCAAAATGAATGATGACTAAAGAAAACATACAATGAGTGTATATGAAATTATTGACATAATAATAATAATTTGCATGATGCACAGGAAACCATTTTTACTACCTGTGGCAAATCTTTTCTTCAAGAGAGATATTCTGTATCCTGGACCAGCCAGCTCAAACTCTGCTCCTGATATAGTGGCACCTTCTGCTGCAAACTGCATGGCCGTAGTGCTGGGCTTGGACGGGCCGTTCTCCAGCTCAAACTTAGCACGTATACAGCCCTGTGCCTCCTGTTCTGACACCTCTGATATGTCATTGAGTTTCCATGTAGCTCGTTTTGTTGTTGGGTCCCTAATAATATAGATACAAAGATTATCCAAATGAAAGTGAGGATATTTCTTAAACTCTGCTTCCTTATTTCTGAAACTGAATTCAAGATTTATATCAGGTTGAATCAGGATTATTCTATTTCACTGTGATTCTAATCCCAGTTAGCTGCGAGCTACTTCTTTCTAGCTCTTAGCAACTTGCTTTGTGGTGTACAAGTGGAGATGAAATGGTGGGGGGGTCGTCCCTCTAGTTTCCTAGGGGACTGTGTGTTGTGTTGCCTAGCAAGCCAGTATCTGGACCATGGCAGGGCTCTGGGATGAACCCGTTCCTGGCTATAGTTGCTTCTGTTCCGGGCCAAA
>JBCAUA010581866.1:0-16310 GCA_038406235.1 Peronia verruculata
GACTTGATTATCGTCACTCCTCGATCTCGATGTCTCAGAGTCCAGTTCTGGCTCACTCACAGATTCTGACCCACAATTATCATATTTGTCATCTTAAGTCTCCTCATCCGGTAAAATATCCAGACGTATTGAGATTTTTCAAGAATGGACCGGCTGGTGTATTTTTTGTAGACGTCTGCTAAGCGATTGTTTACGTTCTGACTTTATTAAGTGCTGTAGAAGTCGACTGTAGCAGCATTAAAGAAATTGCTAGTTATGTAGGACCCCCCATTTGTTTTCGTGCCAGGAAAGAAAAGTCTGCGAAATTAAAAAAAAAAAAATTCAAAATCAACAAAGAATTCTTTTCACTTCCATAATTAAAATATATATAAAAATGCCGAAAAATGCTCCAAAATGGCAAAAAATGCCAAAAAGTGCCAATACGGCAAAAAGTGCGGCAATCGTGCGTCAAGTAGGTAAAAATGCCGCCGCATAAAGTGCGGTGCGGCCGCATTTTTCACGGATCCCAGTTTGAACAAGAAACGAAAGTGATATTGCTAACATTCTTTGTCTGTTTTATTACTAGTGAATATGGATTAACCAAGTAAATTGTTATGCCATTGATAGTTATGTTGGCTTCTTTTCTTTTGATATTTTAGATGGGCAGGGTTCAGTTTTCGGAAATTTTTGCCTTTATGATAGTTATTTTTTTGCTTGTAATTTTTATAATTATCAAAACAGTCATGTAAAAATATGTGACATAACATAACATTAATTGTGGATGTCTGTGAAAATCAAAAATGATGAAATTATTTCAATTGTAGCAAAAAAATATCTGGATTGTCGTCTTGCAGTGGATGTATTAGTGAAATGTCATGGTTTTGTTGAGTTAGAAACAGTTACGTCTGTAAAAATGTTTGTGTTCTAATTTTTTTCTTTTTGTTCCTTTTACCTTTGTTCTTCTGTTAAATATCATTTATTTTTCAGTGGGTCCAAATAACCTTTTAAGTATATATCAAAAGAAAAAAGTTGTTCTATCAGTGTCACCAAAAGTTAAATACAAAGGTTGTGGGAAGTCTGTAAAACTTTTTGTTACTGTTTTGACAAGCTTACTGAAGGTGGTTGTTTGATTATGATAATTATATTTTTGTATATAAATACAGTGGTTTGAGATTAAGTTTTGTAAATTTTTTTGGGGAGCAGCTTATCATTATGGCATACATCAAAAAAAGATGTAAATATCATTAGTCATTTAAACAATTGAATTTAATGTGTTTCATTCGACAAATGACGTTTTTTTTTTTTTTTTTTTCCTTTTTTGTTTTGTAAATTAATTTTTTCTTTTTTTTGTTTGTTTGTTTTTGTACCATTTCTTTCAAGGGAGCAAAAGATAGACCTGAATTAGGATGGGGCAGAATTCATTACTCCACATATGAGATTTGACACGATGAAATCAGGCTCTTGTCAGATTATAAAATTACAATATAACTGTCAGACCGGTAACTAATAAAATAATTTAAGAAAAACAAATAACACAGAAATTTATAAAGAACTTGATAGCGATGGTAAAATATCAGGCTCTTGTCAGATTTTGAGCATATAGAGTTCTAGATATCACTGTGAAGATTATTCATTTGCCCTTCTGTGTATGAAAGAATTTTTATTCTACCCTAAATACAAGTCAAGACATTGGCAATTGAAGGCAATGAGGATGATGTTGTTGCAGCTGAATTTAGTGAGAAAATGGCCAATCACTTTTGTCAATCCTTATTAATCCTTGTTAGGCCATGCCATATAATACAATTTTGGGGCTTTTTCCCAATCTGTTCCAGCAAATTTAAGTCTGAAATGCATTTTTAGATTGATATAGAAGGGTTCTGTGAAGAAAAAAAAAAGAAATGTCTTAAAGATTTGTTCACTTTTGGAAAACATAATTTCTCTGGTTGCCTCAGTTTGATGAGTGCCTGATTTCATTGTGTCATGTCTCACATTTCTCAATGAGCAAAGAGTTAGTTTTCAATCATTTTGATTCACGTGCAACTGTATATTTGTAAATATTTATTTTTGATGTAATTGTTTGGAGTCAAACAGGTTATTCCATCCTGCGCTTCATTGTGGATTTCATCTCCATGTGAACTTTCTAGCCGTTTTTTTTACTCTTGTTGGGCAGCTAGCATGCATTGATTGGTCTCAGTGATTTTGTGTGTAATTTTTTTTTTTTTTTTTAATCTATTCTAGTCTGAATTTTTGTGCATCAATATCAAAAATATTCTTAGTGTTATTTTAATTTTAGCATTTTTGTAGATGGGTTGTTTTAAGTTTCCTAATTACACTAACTTATATCTATCAGTTAATATGTGTTCATCGGTTGTTTTATCTTTGCTTGAGGTTTTAGGCTCGACATTAAGCCACAGACGCAGTAGAGTCACTTTCACCCCACCATCCTCTCACCAGCTTCATACCTTTTTTGGTGTGCGGCTTTGACAAGACAGGAGACAACAGAGTAGAGCCGTTTTCCTCTTCCCTTCTACTGTTCAAGATGGAAGCTGTACAACTATTAATGCTTTTGTTTTGGTCAAAGAGGCTATGACAAAATATGCATGGATACAGGGTGCACAAAATTCACCAGCGTGGAGATATATTCAAAGAATATCATCATTTGATGGATAAGGTCCTGAGTAATGAAGAGAAATATTTGGCTCATATAGGACTGAAACCCAAAACATTTCAGTGTCTTTATAAAAAACAAAAAAAAATGGGCCTCAACCAACTCGCTTCCATTCTTCATTGATATTGATATAATTCCTATTGCTGTAGTTAAGATGAGTCTTGTCATAAGGACCTTGGCTTTTTTTGCGCAACAGCAATGAGAACTTCAGGATCCATGGTCAAAATCAAAATTTTTTTGCTGCTCTGGGGTGGTTATCTCAGTTTTTTTCTTCAGTGGGATGGTTTTTGGGGCCTGCCAGGACTGAAATTTTAGTGCAGCACTAAGTTAGCTTGCTGCACCTTTTTTTTTTGGTACTTGGGTGTGGAAAGTGCGGAGTAAAGGAAAGGCATCCACTGTCGTGAGTCCAATAGTATTGAGAGGAATTAAATCTCTTAGTCAGCAAAAAGAGGTCTCGGTAAGGATAGTGCGGTGAAAATGACACCACTGTGTCTACACCCTTAAATTTAAGTCATCACTGCAAGATTTCAGTTGTCATTTTTAAATGCAGGTTTACCATATGACTTGCGACCAGGGCAAGTGAGTTGGAAATCGCCCCGGGCAACGAAGATAAACGGCTGTTTTTGGTCATTTGCAACTACTTTCCAACCAGGATACTAAATTGTTTTTTTCACAGAACGTCAATTTAACCTTTTTTTAATATGAAACAAAAAGAAATATTTTGGTATCATAGTTGGAAAATAGTGAAAAACGGTAAAAAAAAAACAGCAGTGACTTGAACTCACCTGCCGCAATTTGCGACTCATTTGCCCTGGGCGCAAGACATATAGAATTTGGTGATGAGGATGAATGAATGTGTCCTGTGTAGATTATATTGTTATCAGTGAGACTGACTTCAACCCACTAGCTTTCATATTACATTCTTTTCTACTTTCTAAGCTTGTCAAATAAAGAAAAGATATTGAAAAATATCATTTGTCTGTAATGTTTATTGTGTCTTCCATTTTCTTCTGCACTTTTCTCATGCTCACATAACCACTTTATTCCATTATCTTCAAAGAATTCTATAATGATAAATGATAGGAAAATAGTTATTCTATAGACTCCTGGTTTACAAAAACATCAGGCAGTGTTAAATGCACATTTTCATGCTTTGATATTCTCAAAATCTTATTCAAATTGGAAAGGTTTTCCTTTCCTTTAGATCTCCAACAACTTCCAGTATTTCAGTCTGTCACTTATTCATTTATTTGCTTCTGAACAAGATGCAGTTGTAAGGTAGTTACATTTCAGTGTGGTTGACTCTGATGCTCTTGTGAGATGGTAAATGAAGGTCATGAGATTCTTTATGCCCATTACGCCTGCTTATATAAACTAGACATCATATCCTGTACTGTAGCTTATGGCCTGGAAGCCACACCAGAGTGACATATTCAAAGGGTCTCATTTGATATGAGACCCTATAATACAGAATACCGTTATTTTTATCTATTCCTTCTGTTGTTTCATTTTCAACAGTTAAATGCATCACATGCATAATTTGTTTTGCATGTGTCCTCTGTTATTACCATCTACTTTTTAAGTGCTGATTTCATGGCTTTGATGAAATGAAGTCAGATGAACTAAATCAGTGCAAATCAAGATTTCATATGACCTTGTGTTTGGCATTTTGTTTGATGTATCTGTTTTTTCAGATAAACAAAACCAATTTATTTTCCCCAATAAATGATACAAATGATGATAGATGGTCCACAGGTACATCAGTGTGTTGCACAGAATAATTAATCAAAGATTTGACATCACAACTGGAAGGAATATTGTGATAAAAGAGAGCAAAACGAGAAAGAGAATTGGATTCTGTCATTCCTTTTTGCTAGGCACATACTGGATAGAGCAGTTTGCTCGTATCTCTTGGGTGAAACATTACTTTTTCTGTATGGCAAATGCATGCTACTCACATGTAAACCCCCCCCCTCCTCAAAAAAAAAACGAAAAAAAAAAAACAAAACACACGCATATACACAAATTATTGTGATTTAATTAAGATATTCTTCATTCATAGTGGTTGAAAGAACTGGTTTTATGTCAAAACTTATTGATACTAGAAAAGGTAGTTGTTCTCTTTGACAACTTAGTTGCATCCTGTGGATTTTCTCCTTTGTTCATTTTAGTCTTGATGAGATTGGATCATAATCTCCATAAGGATGTTTGTTGAAATTTTATCAAAATATTTATTGTGTTGATGTTCCTTTGTAGCTTCCACAGCCCCAGTTCCACAGACAGAAGGCCCAGGCCAACAAGAGAATGCTCTCCCCGAAGCCACTTCTGTTGCAGCACCAGTGGCTGTGGTTACCCCATCTAAGTCCGCCACGCTAGCCACAGTAGGCTTTTTGCAGAAAGAGTCATCAAAACCTACTCCACCATCCTCCCCGGCCAGCACAAAGAAAGGGGGGCTCAAACTGAAAGTTCAAAACAACACCTCTGAGTCTGTGCCATCTCCTGCCTCAAAGGAATCTAAAAAGACCCCAGCAAAAAGTGTATCTTCAGACACCAATCAGACTGATAACAAATCTTCATCTAAACCGGTGTCATCAACTTCAGAGGATGGTTTGGCGGCTGGTGGTGCAGCAGACTCAAACTTGAGGAGTGCTGTTGAATTTATGGGTTTAGAAGGAGATAAGGACACAATTCAGTCATCTGTAGAGGCCATGAAAACAGTCTCAGCCACACCAAAGTCAAAGTAAGGCTCTCTGTGATGTTCAGTTTCTCAAAATTGCAACTTGGATGGAAGTATAAAAAAAAATGAAGTAAATGTAACAGTTACATCACTGTTGCACTGTCACACTTGTATAGAAATGTGCTGTATTATGTAAGATTGGACAGCAACCTCCATCAAGAGGTTGAAAGACGCATATAGAACGTAATGTAATTAGAATGAGATCAGGGCTAATAATATAATTATATAATGCAACAAGCCAGGTATGTTAACATCTGCATTTCTTTTTGAAGCTCCTCCATTGAAGGAAAGCCAGCAACATCTTAGCAGTTAATTTGATTGGTGTAAAGCTTGATGAGTTGCTCCATGTACAGAATATAGATTCCAGACATCAGCTGTCTTGTTGCAAAAGCTAACCATCGATTAGAGCCAGTCAAGAAAGCTATTAGTGATTTTCATTTAGTACAGCCTTTGAAAAGACTTAATCCTACTGACAAGGTGTTATTTCCATAGGTCCAAGGGCACGAAAATTGATGTAATGGCTGAGTATGCCAAGCGCCATGGGTCAAAGGACTTGCTCAATCTGGTTGTTATAGGTAAGAAGCTGCCTCAACAGTTTACTTTCTGACATTTAACTGTATACAGTTGTCAGATCATTTTAGTATTCTTCAAGTGGGCTATTATGTGAAGCAAAGTAACATGGTTGGACTTTACACATGATTTTGGATGCCAAGGCTTTTTTACTTCAGGCTGAAATAAGAAAGGACAGCATTTCTTTGTCTACATGTCATTCTGTACAGTTCTTTTTTTAGTTTAAATATGTAGTTTCAGTTCACTGCTTCCAAGGGAGACTTGAACTTTAAGTGAAACAATGGACCAACAGCGTTTCAAGTTTTGGATAGGCAGGGATGTCCAACATCCTATTCATGAAGTGAAATATTTTTGGTCGTCATAATTTGCTTTGCTGGTCACTGGTTTTCTTGTTAATAGCAGAGTCATGCCAGTTTTTGCATTTTGCTGCCAGGAAATGGTATGCAAAAATAAAGGGGGAAATGTGCTACTTCATACCATGTAAAAGATTGACATTGCTGAACAATTTCCATTTCTATCACTGGCAGCCAGAAAAGCTACTCGACATTCCAGGGGAGACATCTCCTCTCTCTCTCTCTCTCTCATTGCTCCTGTCTTCTGTCCCACTTTCTTTTCTCTCTACTTCTTGATATGTAAACATCTGTTACTGTATTTGACACAATATACATATGTAGCTGTAATCATGCTGATGTGTCGTTAAGCCCTAACACAGACAAACAGAGCTAGAAAAGCATGGGAATCTTTCACATATCTTTTTTTCCCGATGATTTACATGAACAATGTTCAGACTGTATTGTCTAAGTCTACAACTTATATTTGCCCTTGATAAAAAGTCAGAGATGACAGACAATTTATTCGAAAGAAAATCAGCAAATAGGAGATTATTCCTTCCAGTGTAGTGTATTTTAATCTGATTCTCCAATCAGACTTCATTGCATTGTTTTGTTACTTTGTGCGAATGTCCTCAGGTCATGTGGATGCAGGCAAGAGCACATTGATGGGACATGTCCTGTTCCAGCTGGGCGTGGTCAACAAGAAAGCCATGCACAAATATGAGCAAGAATCCAAGAAACTGGGCAAGAGCTCATTTGCATTTGCTTGGGTTCTGGATGAAACCGAAGAAGAAAGGTAAAATCCCTGTCTCATGGGTTACAATTAAGGATCACTTTGTAAAACTTGTTGCACATCTGACTGATAAGAGTCTGATTTTTGGTACCAGTGGAAAGGGAAGCGAGTGTACTTGGCTTTGATGGGAAAACTGTAGTTCTATGACTCTTCTGTTTTGTACATATTCATGCTCAGAATTAGCTCTTGTGATCCTATGGATAGTAAAATCCAATTTTGTCCACAAGCCCCCATGACATCAAATCACAGTATTAACATCATAGTTTGCCATAACCAACATTCACTAACTGCTACCATCAGCTATTCCAGTTCCACGCAGGCTTTATGCAGTGTTAACAGTAAATTTAATTAATTGAGTGAAAGTGAAAGTAATTGTCTCCTGTTTGGTCTGTCCAGGTCGAGAGGTGTAACAATGGATGTGGCTCAAACAAGATTGGAGACAGACAAGAAAATCATCACATTACTGGATGCTCCTGGACATAAAGATTTTATCCCAAACATGATCACAGGTGTGAACTGTTTCAACAGATGTTTGCAGTTTTGAGGTTTTTTTTTTTTTTTAATGAAGTGTCTATCTGGGCCTAGTATTCATATTGCAATAAGGAAGCATAGGCAAATAAAAAAGTTGCACCTCAAAGTAAAGGCAAAACAATTTTGTGTTGGCTTGCACATGGGAGTGTCTGTTTGCAGCTCTGGGGAAGGGGTGGGGGGGTCGTCAAACTTCTGACTTTAGTCGGATTTCTGACTTTTTGGTTGTCACCAACTTTCCTACTATTGGGCCGATCACCTGCTGACTTATACTGGATCCACGAGACAGTGGTGGTTTTTATAATAATTTGTGATACAAATTTCGCACGATGACATTAAAAACAGGAAGTACAAAAGAGTTATCCTCATACCGCAGATGATAGTTAGGCTGTTGTTTGACCATTTGAAGATCGAGATCGAAGTTTACAGTGCTTAATATCTCAACATGCAGTGGAGTGGTCATGTAAAGAGTTGTTGATAGAACTCAGCACATCAGAGTACTGACAACAACAAAATGATAATGTGCCTATAATCGTAGAAAATCTAGATCTAGTGTAATAGGACAGCTGTTTGCGGTTTAGATCTAAGGATTCTAGATCAAAGAAATAGATCTCAATTTTCTAGATCTAATGTAATTACGCTTGATGATTATGATGATGGCACTGCCCGTGGGATCTTCTTAGTTCTTGGAATTTTTCACATGTTGTATAATTTTACAGTCCGATCCTAGGCTTTTGTGGAAGCTAGCGAACTTCTCTCTAAACAATGAAAACTTCTAGCATGAAAGCCTTATATTTCTTAAAGTGTCTTACGTAACCAGAATGAGGGGGGGGGGGCGGTGACTGTGAATACAGCTTGACATCCCTGGAAGGGGGTTGGGCTAGCCTCCCTTTCTGAAACATTACATAACTAACTGGATAAAATAACTTTCTTACACATGGACAGAGAGAAAGAGGTGCATCAATAGGCCCAAATAGACTGTAGGGTCTAGCTGGGCCAGTTGGCCCAAGTAGACGCCGCCTTTTTTTTTTTTTATTGTATATTTTAAAAATTTTGTTATTATTTTTGTTCATAATAGAAAACATTTTTGTAGTTGTTCTTGCAAAATGGGTCCTTGAGTCATGAATGATGATTTTCAGTTAAAGTTTTTCAAAATCGTAACTCATTTTGGGTAAAGACCTTTTTGCACTAATAAATATTGAATAGATTTAGTATGAACATATGGAGTCTGAAAAAGGTAGGAAAAGCTAGGTAAACATTTTCCAGGTCTGAAGAAGTCGGGAAAATTGGGGAAAATGGGAGAAATAATTTGAATAAGAGTATGGACAAATTTCTTCAATGCCAAGCAATCAATATTCTATTTGTCATTCTCAAGCTGTGAGCAGCTTTAGTCTGAAAAATTTAGTTTTGTCTCATACCTCATTTTTGACATCTGACTCATTTTATCCAGTTTTATTACTTTGGTATTTCACAAGATCAACAACAGTAACAATAGGCTATCCATTTCGCCTTGTTTGCTAGGAGCTGCCCAGGCTGATGTTGCCATCCTGGTCATCAATGCCACCAAAGGAGAATTTGAGACTGGCTTTGATGCTGGGGGTCAGACCAGGGAACATGCTCTTCTTGCCAGATCATTGGGTGAGTGATAATGTAGGGACACAACAGCTGGGCCAGGCATGAATGGAGAGCCTTTAATTACTTGTGTGTCTGCGCACTGTCACAGCCGCGTGAAAAAAAATAGATTCCAATACATGGCTCATGGCTAGTCAAGTGCGGAAACGTCACGTGATAGTGTTCTTCAGATGCTTTGTATGACTTATCAGTGGTGGATGTGGACCATAAGATATTGTTTGTGGCTGCTTTAGTAAAAGTGGATTAAACCACTATAAACCAAGAAAAAGGAAAACAGACAAAAATAAAACAGAACAACAATAGTGAAAAAAAAAAAAAATAACAATGAAAAAACAAAACAGTGATGTTCAGAGGTGCTTGTGAAAAATTATAGGTGTAGAAATAAAGGTTCCATGCTTTTCATGGATGATTGCTTCTTCTGAAAGCACAATAATGTAACATTGGGCAGTGCAGTGATTCAACATTGGGCAGCATCACATGTGAATTTTTTTTTCTGCATGTATTTTTGTCTGTTCTGGCAGGTGTGGGTCAGATCATTGTGGCAGTCAACAAGATGGACACCGTGGATTGGAGTGAGGAGAGGTATCAGACCATTACCAAGAAGATTGGTCAGTTCCTCACCAAGCAGGCAGGCTTCAAAGAGGCGGATATCAGCTATGTGCCCTGCAGTGGTCTCAGTGGGGAAAACTTGACCAAACCTCCGTCTGAGCCCAGGCTGACCTCATGGTACCACTCGGGCATGACCCTGGTGGGACAGATTGGTAGGTCAGATGATATCAAAATGCGTCTTTAGTATAATGCTATTATTTAGTTTTGTAATAGTAACAATATTAAAGCACTTTCTCCCAAGAGGAGAATAGAAACAGCATATGTTGTGTATAATTAAATAATTCACAGAGCCCAGATTGACCTACTTTGTACTTTTGGCCGATGAACTGCCTAAATCCACAGGGCCCTTCCAGTTGTCTTCTGGGCATGATATTATGGGACTAATCCGTGGGTCAAATGATACCTATATGAGATTCTTTTTTTTTTTTTTTTTATATTAATAGTAAGACTTAACATATTTGTCTCATAGGAAGAATATGAGCACTGGGATAAATTAGGCTAACTAGGTAATGCCCTGAAAAAAGTCATATTTCTCTCACTTTAAACAACAACAAAAAAAAATAGAAAGATACAGTGGTCTCTACCCAAGAGCCTGTTTACTGGGAGACAAAAAAAAAAAAAAGACCCATAAGCAGACAAGCAAGCAGACAAGCTGTTGGCCGATTAAATAAGTTGCACACTCCACTTGACTGCTGTCCTCATTGCTGCGATTAGTTGATGGTTATCATTTGTTAAAAAGTTTTTATCTATGTGAAAAAGAAAAGCTTTCTCCTTTGTGTGTATGTTTTGTAATTAGATCTAACATTTCCTTACCTTTCTTGGTGTATAATTTCATCAATAATGCTTAGCATTCAAACATAAAATAACTTTCCAATTGATTGTAATTGTTATATGACAACATGATGTTTGCTAAGCTGCCCCGTGGGTAATCACACAAATGACCCAGTTGTTTATAATTAGCCAGGCCAACAGAAGTGGAATAGATCAGAAGACTAAACGTGTTTTTCCCTCTTATCAAACCTTTTGCCAAAGCGGGTATTCTCTAATTTTTACAACACTAAATATTGGGGCTCTCGTCACAGTTTACGTAGGGGTTTTCATTGTTTTGTGGTTGTGTTCTTTGATTGCGCATAGCAGCATAACTAATAACGCTTACTATGTAAAGTTGCATATTTTATGAAAGTTAATATAATGAACCTTCATTTTATACCAGTCAAGGCCAGATAATTTTCATTTGCAATGATAAATAAGCGCTAGCGACTGCACTGGGCATTGAACTACTAGATTTAGATCTAGATCCTACCTCAGTTATGTCAGTTGTGCTAGCAGTATAAAAACCTGTGTACTACGTTTTAGCACTTCTGAACTTCATAAAATTGTAGCGAGAATTCGTAAACTTTGTAAACAGAAAAGTTATAGCCATTCAAAGAAAGGCTGTATGATGCACGTTTAAGTGGCGAATGTGAACGGGGGTTTAAGTTTCCTCAGGAATGTACGTTACAGCGCCCAGCACGATAATTTGTTCACTTTTGGGCCGTATGAGGTACGTTTGTGAGATCGAAGGGATTAAGAGTCAATCATAGGCAAATGTTATCAGTTTAAATAATCCCTGTTTCCTCCACCTTTTATCCATATTATGCACATCTAGCACTGCTTCTCTGAAGTGAACAATCTGATGTGAAATTACACCATGGGTACTCTTGTGTCTTGGCTTGACACCTGGCTGTTAGGTGGATTTTTTTTTATGTGGGAGTGGATCTTAGAGGGATAGGTTATAAATTCTGTTTTAGAGCAGAGATGGGCTCTTAGACAATGTTCTTAGATGGAGACCACTGTACTTCTGTAACACAAAAATATTCATCCTCCACCTTTTAGAAAGCTGTTTCTGTTTTTCTCCAGACAATCTGCGACCGCCCTCTAGACCCATAGATAAACCATTCCGCCTGAACGTATCTGACGTATTCAAGGGTATCAGTACCGGCTTCACTGTGGCAGGCAGAGTGGGCTCAGGCTATGTCCAGCCTGGTGATAAGGTGCTCATTTTGCCCCTGGGAAATACTGCTACAGTTAAAAGTAAGCAATTTAGTATAGTTTTGAATGTATCTCTCTTCTTCTTCTTCCTCATTAGTTCTGTCTGGAATCATCAGGCTGCCTCATGATGAGTTGTGTGCCAGTCTTTTCCCTGCCCACTATAGTCATTGTCTCAGCAAACCTTAGCTGTGTGGGTGTTGTTGGTCCATCTTTTCTTTTTCTTAACCTCTTTTTCACTATTACTTGTAGTACTGTTTTCACAAGGCCACTTGACCTTATTATATGGGCATACCATTTCAGTATCGTTTTCTGTAAGTTTTGTATGTTTTATGTTACTTGCTGATGTAACCTTTTTATGTAACATGGTATTGGAATCTAGCAGGCCCTTTATTGCAGTGAAGATGAAATATCTCAGTAAATTTACAATACTTTATGAAGATTTCATTTACTTTGTAAAAAAAAACTGGGTTATATATTTTGAATATTTTAGCCATGATAGCACTCGAAAACACACAGGATAATTGATAATGATGTAGCGGTCCCTTAAAACTATTATTGATCCAATTATTGGTGCAATCACTTAAGAACTTCAGACTTTTAGTCATTTTGAAAGAGAAAAAATTGAACACATAGACTTTCAGTAAAACAGAGCTGCAGAGATACTGTTATGGGAAAATGTGATTTTTTCATTGGAATGAATTTCTCTGATTACAAAAATAGACTGTCTATATCCTAAGGGTGTCAAACTTCCGAATTTAGTTGAAATTCTGACTTTTTGGTCGTCACTGACTTTCCCTGCTTTTGGCAATGAACTGCCTTCTTTTACTGAACCCACAAGGCAATCGCAGTGTTATGTTAAAGTAATTTGTGATACAAATTACGCACGATGACAGTGAAACCAGAAGTATGAAAGAGTTATCCTCATACGTCAGAGAATAGTTGGGCTGTGCCCAGCGGCTGTTTGAAGGTTGTGATCGAAGTTTATAGCGCTTAATTCCTCACATCCGACAAAATGCAGTCGAGTGTTCGTGTGAGAGTTCTTGATGGAAAATCAGCACATCAGAGCACTGACAACAAATTATGTGTCCATGATCCTAGAAAGACTAGTGGAATAGGGCAGCTGTTTGTGATCTAGATATAGATTTAGATCTAGAAATTAGCTAGTCTAGGTCTAGTCTTGTTACAGTCGATGATTATGATGACAGCACTGCCCGTGGGATCTTTTTACTTCTTGGACTCTCCACTAGTTGTATAATTTTATAGTCCCATCCCATAATCATGTGAAAACTTGCAAATTTCTCTCAGAACAATGGAAACTTCTAGCATGAAAACCCTAGATGTATAAAAAGTATCTTTCTCTTGGTCTGAAGTAACTTTGGGGGGGGGTTGTCACAAGAAATTTTCTGACTTTTTTGTTAAAAACAATTTGACATTCTTGATATCAGACAAATTAAAAATATCATGAGCTCAGGAGAGGCTGTAATTTTCATCCTGTTTCAATAGTATGTAAGGTGAAGAGACAGAGGAGAGAACTTGCTTTAGGTCATATACTCCTTATATCAGCATTTGACTCTTTATGAAGAATTGTAGCATTATCTACTCAATTGTTCACTACTCAATTGTTCACTCTGATGGGATCCCTCAAATCAACCATATTCCTTTAGTCCTCTTTTTACTATTGCTTGTCTTATCCCTTATTTTAGATTCAGACTCAAGTCTTTGTAGACTCAAAAGATGTCAGATTGTGGTTGTACAGCTTCGTAGAACTCTAAACATAGTTATGTATTTTATTTTGGAATGGCACTCTGCAAAGTATTTGTTGCATATAGGATCAAAAGCTGAAATGTTTTTTCAGTATGCGTTTCAGGATTTCTCTCTCTAGTTCTTTCTAAAGTGTACAATTGCTTGACAAATTTTAGAATTGTCTATTGAGTAATAGTTAGCGCATATACTGCATATGGCTTCTTTGCTATACAGCTTTCAGAAGGATATTTATTGCCTGTTGGACAAGGACTGACAGATGAGATATAAACAGCTGAGGAGCTGATTTTACATGATGCCAAAGTGAACTGAACATTCTGTAATGTTAGCATAATCTGTGTATAACCTGTGGATTTCCCTGTATGTGTGAGTGTGGCCTCTTTCTGTGTCCCAGATGTATATATCGATGACGCAGCAGTCAGCGTGGCCTTTGCTGGAGACCATGTCAACCTGACCCTCAGTGGTGTGGATATGACAAATGTCATCATTGGTGAGCTGTTACTCTGACTTATTTGCTTGATTTATATTATTAGTTGTGTTTTTTTGTTTGTGTGTGTGTGTGAGGATGCTGTTTAACAGTGTTTTTGAGTCACCAGAAAGAGGAGGCTTGAAAAGTGAACTTGTTTTGTCGCCTGAGGTTAAACTACCCAGTTTAAATACATAAAGACAACTGTGAATAAAAATGATTTGTTTTGCCAGTTGAAATACATAAAGACAAATGTAAATTAATATTCTTTGCAGATTTGATCAACTATTTGAAAATGCCAGTTAGGAAATATAGATTGTCAAAACTGGGCCTTTCTAAATATTTTGTCAGGCCACAAATTCCACATATTGGATGTTCACAGAAGATAGAAGTAACTATAGTGGCTGGTGAACATTCCATTCTGATATCTCAATGTATGGGTCATACTAAGTGCTGTTAGAAAAACAAAGGTGAGGTGTAAATATTATTGACCTATTGAAACTTTCCATGTAGAATTTGACTAAAAACTGTGTGTTCTACTTCTCAAAATGTGTAACTAATAGGTATATCTGATTGTCTATTGTGCTTTTATGTGTTTCTGTGTAACATGTTTGATATTTATAACCTTCTACCATACCTCTCCAGGGAATTGCGTGTGTGAGCCATCAGCACCAGCAAAGAGTGCCACAAGAATCCGTGCAAAGATAGTCATTTTTACTATTGATGTTCCAATAACCAAAGGCTTTCCGGTACGGTTTCTCACAATGTACAAAAGAGAGTATTTTTATGATTTGAAAATCTCTGTCTTGAGAAACTTTGAGACGCTTTCTTTATTGTTTATAGGTGAAAATAGACATTTTTGGGTTAGACACCTTTTTAATACTATAAACATATTGGAAGTGTGTTGATCATTTACACAAGGGTAAATTTTTGTGTAAAATCTTCATGGTTGCCATGAAAACCCTTGAAAACAGCTGCCATTTTGGATTTTTTCCCTACTTTTCAACCCAAATTTTTCATAACCCATCGATCACAAAACCACCAAATTTTGCAGAAACATTCTTTCATCCAATATAAAGATTTTGTCTGACTGTTTTGGGGATATTTGTAAAATGTATTTATTTCTATTTTTAAAGAAAATGCCACTATATAATATATGCAAATTTAAACATTTTTCAGAAGAAAAAATTTGTGGGAAAAAAACTTTCTAGAATTTAAAAAAAAAAAAAAAATTGTTAAAATCTGTACACTGCTGCATACTTCCTGTAAATCCTGTACATTTCAAACAAATCCCATGGACAGATTTTACAAAATCTGGGTTTTTTTGCAATACAATCATATTTTGAGTAAATCACAACTTTCTGAAAGTATAGTGAGTGTCTTAGTTCTAGTGGTAATGTCTGCCTGAGGTGATTATTCACTTCAGAATCCACCAAGAACACAGCTAGGACTCCCGTCCAGTTCTTCTAGTTCTCTCTTACTTCTGGCTCTTGCGTTCTTCCTGATGGCCTGCCTCTCAGTCATTTTTTTTTTTAACACTAACAACTTGAAGACACTAAACAGCATAACATTCAGCAAGGTGTAGTTTACAAGTGGAAACGACCTTGAACTGTGTTAGTTGCACACATTGAGCCTGTAGAGACAGTCAGTCTTCGCTCGCCACCCACAAGCACACAGGTCACACATGATACTGCTATAACTAGGGAGAATGGAATGTGTAAGTTTCTCATGACCCTATGAAAATGAATGGGTGTTTGGAAGGAGAAAAAGGTTATCATTGGGAAAGAGGACAGATTTTGTATTGATACTAAAGTTGAAGGGTTCTAGCTGATTCAAAGTTTGTTTGCCTGGGTTATAAAATGAGGGGCTTGTAGTAATGAACAATTATGCACTTGCACTGTGCAATAATGGCAATTTTAGGTCCCCAAAGTCAACTTTTGGCCCAAAAATGCATTCCATATTTTCAATAAGAGGTTAAAGAATAAAAATAGTGCTAGAACGCAAAATCAACAATTTTGACCCTCAACATCAATTTCGACCATTGACCTTGGCCTTAAAGAGATACACTCGACTCCACTTGTAGCGAAGTGGGTTGTAAAGATCTTCGGAAGTAGCGATGTTTTTCCATGGAACGGGCACCGATGTAACACAAACTCAATAAAAATCAAACGGTTGTACCGAATTCACTACATCCGTCGCCACGG
>JBCAUA010581975.1:0-16310 GCA_038406235.1 Peronia verruculata
TTTAAATAAATTAAAAAAAAAAAAAAAAGATACCCGAGGTCTCCTTCAGAAACTTTGACTGATTTAGCAAAACAAATTTTATTATTGCTCACATGGCAACCAACAGCAAATCACCTCATGAAAGCTGGGATCCAAAAACAAGTAATCAGTGGCTGGTTTTGGAATGAAAAATGGTGTAGATGTAGGTATTCGGGTCAGTCAATCACTCACACTCGCTCACAAGCAAATTTGCTCCCTCACATGCCACATTTACCTACTCAAACTCACTCACTCACACACATATCCAAACATTCACCCACCCACCCACTCACTCACTCATACACACATTTGCTTTCTCTCCCACTCATTCACCTGCTCACTCTTTATTCCTCACACCCAAATATTTACATGCACACACACACATCACTGAAACAATATAACCACTGGTAAGAAAGAACAGAAGACCAATCCGGACTCTCACCATTGTTGAAGGGTATCCAGACTCCCATTTTTCATAATTAACCCATTTCCCGCGAGCTGTTGTCTTCTTTTCCAGGTAATCAGTTCATTGTCAAGAATCTCCTTCTGAAGCTCCTGGAGGTGTTTGATAGTGTCCTCATATTTCTGCGACAGTTCCTGAGATGTGTAAAAAAAAAAAAAAAAAATTAGCAATTTACATTTCTATAAACTTTCATGAAATTCAACTGCTATTATCCACACTGAAAGATAAAAATCATAACCATAAAAAAGAAAATTAATAAAAGAACAAAACATGATCAACAAATGCTATTACAGCATGAATTTTTCACATTTATCCAATACTTAAAGAAAGAAAGAAAGAAAGAAAGAAAGAAACTATAATTTTTCTCCTTTGTTTCCAATGTTTATAGACATTCCTGTAATGGTCAAGGCAAAGTAATTTAGTTAAGCAGCTATTGTAGCCATATGGTGGTAATAAAGTGAAAAGCAAAACTTTATTTGACTTCAGTTTGACCAGTGAAATTGCACCACCAATAGATGACTATAAGGCTTTGACAGTCCCTACCAAAATGCTGGTTTGCTTACTAGAAAGGTGTGTGATAAACAGTGTTCAAAGTCAGTAGAGTTATTCACAGGAGTATAGGTTAAACCATGTGACCACAGAGCCTCATTAAGGGGGATAACATGGCCAAGGAGCCAGGCTTCTGCCTTTAGATGACAGTGTGAAAAGTGTTGCAGGTTTGAATCGTTCCAGGAAAAGCAAAACACTCGAGCCTGTCTGCTTTCATTTCAGTCCCAAACATCCCTTGACTTCTAAAGGTAAAATAGTGAAACGTCTCCCCTGTTTAGATGAAGGTTACTGTATGTCTCAGATATCCCGTGTACATCATGCACCATAACAAACCTTTGGCAGTTAGAAATGAGATGAAAGGTAGACAGTGACACTGCTATAAGGGCAAATTTTCTACATTTCTATCTACAAAAATTCTGTTTATAAAATTGCGTATGCATTTAAAGCCAAAACTCTACTTTCCTAAGACTGAAAAACAACATGCATAGTAGTTCTCAAAAAATGGCCTCATTATCCCCGCCTAAAGAAAAATCCTGCCATAATAACGTACCATTCTCAGCTGGAGTAGCTCAGATGCCAGATTGGTCAACTGTATGTCAATCTGGCTCTTTTGGCTGTTCAACTCATTCTCACGTTGGGTTTTCTCTGGAGACGGAGCTGATCGCTCCAACTGCTGGAGCTGTGCTGTAAGACAAAGAGAGGGAGAGAGTCAACACGAAAGACTTCCAGCACACCACCTCACCCACTCTGACACATTACCTCACTCACCAACAAACCACATACTCATACTCACTGATACGCAGCACATTATTTACCTCACTGATATCTTCCATACTGTCTAGCGAAAGGAATCATATCATACAGAAACCTCAAACGTTCATACTATCACAAATTTGTGTCAAAATGCAACTGATGAACTATAGCATTCCTGAGCTTGAAAGCTATCAGACAGTGTCATTACAAGAAGAGAGAATAATCATTGTGTATCAGTTCAACACAACCATGATGGCATCTCATTCAATAACATGCTTTGATTTTAAGTTTTTCTCAATATCACCTGAGCACTGACGATGACTTATACCATTATTGAAATGCAATGATAATATGACATCACGTTTACCTATAATTTTCTGAGAATCACTGAAGCGAATGATGAAGGACTCCTGTTTATGTTGCAGATTTCTGGAATCTTGCTCAGTGATCTGAAATGAGATCCGCACATTTCAAAATTGGTCAAGTTTCTGGCAGTTTTTTCAGTGAGTCACTCATTCAACCACCCACACACCCACTTGTTCAATCACCCACTTTATCTCTCAAACACTTAACTGCTCTTTCAGTGACTCACTTACTCACTCACTCTCAAACTGTATCACATGTTCACATGGTAAAAGCTTTGAGAAAAAAAAATAATAAATCTACAGCTGGGAAAGAAGTTGGTCAGAGTCAGAGAGCCCATTTTCCTACTAGATCTTATCCTTTGAGATGCTTAACAACTCTGCCCGAAACTAAATGCTACTGTGTCTCGAAGAAGAAACTAATTTTTATATCCTGATCATGACATTATTTGTGCAGTCTTTTAGTCTGCATTTAACACTTAAGCTCTATGGTTATTTCTTCACTCAAAACATCTGTCACCCTCTTGGCTTTCAGTCTCTTGAATAGATCCCTACAGGTATCAAATAAATCAGATGGGGAAGTAAAGGATAGAAAGATGTTTAGCATCCCTGATTAAATATCCTTCGCTAACTCTCACACTCCGCAGATTGCTTACTTTTGTTCTGTGTGATATGTCCTGGATTTCTGCCAAAATCCTCTCATTAATTCCCTGCTGTTCTCCGATACAGTTCTGGTTCAGCTGCTGTTGTTGCTGCGCTTGCTGCAAAGATGAGGCATCGTTCATTGTAAGGATACAGGCAATGGGGAGTGTTTTTCACGAGCCTCATGGACCAAACCACATCCCTTTGCCAAGCACATGAAGTACAAAACAAGCATTGTAAACAAACAAGTGTCAAAATAGGGAAACAAATTTCATCCAACAAAACTCTAAATCTTCGACAGAAAGTGCCTAAACTTCAGTTCTAATGATAACATGCTGCGCTCAAATTTAAGGGATGTCAATTTATGCCTCTGGATGATACAATAATCTGAGTACCATCTTACTATGATGTATGATGCTTAGAAAGGACTTCCAATGCAAACGATGGGCAAATCTGCAATTAGTTTGGCATCTCGACATTTTTTCAGTTAATGTGATGAAACGTGAACGAGGTCCCTACCTCAGACTGTTCAATCATACGAGCCTCCATTTCCAAACAATTCTTGATGACCTGCACCAGGCTTAGGGGGTCACTTCTCACCTGCGTCTGCCGGGAAACCAAAGAAATCAATTGGTGTGAGTGAATATGTACATCTGGCTAGACTCACTGTTGTGTTGTCCAAATGTGTCAAGTGATTATGTCAAATGAGTCGAATGGCAATGGGGCATCACTGAGAATATAGAATTTACTTGACCATGCGGACAAAAAAAGTTAACTTTAAATGTGAACACCACAGAACAGTACATCTGTTGCTAAGTCTATCCCCCTTAACAAATTAGTCATGCACACTGACCGTAGAAATTTGATACATTAAAACTCTGACTCATTTCACCCTGTCGAGTGACATATCTCAGGTTAATCTCCATATCGGCACCTGCTCTGCTATGACAGTGTAAGTCAGACTTATGACAAAATCTAACTAATACCTCATGGCATTCCTAAAAATTGAAGTTGGGCTATCAGACAACGGCGTAAGAAAAAAGGAATGCACATATCAATTATATGTCTCACAGCCAGTCGAAATGAGATGTAAGTAGCTGGGCTTGAACCGAGAAATCAGGCTTGGAAAGTAATGACGGGGGTAGGACATCAAAATTTTTTTGATGCAGAAATTGAAAGTGCATTAATTTCTGAAGAAGACAGTATCGGTCTTACCTTCAATTTATAAATATCATTTCATTAACATTGAGTTTTTCGTGAGATGGGTATGAAGTTTAATGCTTTCGACTGTTCATTTAAACTTGATCTTCTCGGAATTTCACGCACTGTTGGGGGATCCCCCCTTGTCTGTTTAAACTGCATTATCTCTGGGTAGAATAAAGCTAGCTCAAAACTTTTTTCACCATCAGAAAGAGTATGAAATAAGCTTTCCCATGATACTAAAAACCCGATATGGTGAAAAATCGACATAGGTCTCATTTTGACTGATTGCGAGACATTTGCATCAATTTAACAGAACCATAACAATCAAGTCATCAGATCACTTGTGGTGCTGTGATAAGCTTTTTTTCTGAATGTCTCAAAAGGGCTGATCATAATTTTTGCCATTATTATGCAACAAATGACAACAAGGTCCCTTGTAGATATTTATCTAGAATGGGGCACTATGAGCAAACATGTAGCCTTCTGTTTAATACTGGACCCCTTCGGAAAAGAATTTAACGTTTTCTTTCACATAAAATACAAACTTATCTTAAAAACAACATACTTCACAATTTTTAACACTGATAACAAATTACTGAGGTCGTTTCTCTTCGGCTTCTCTCAAAAACTTTCCTTCCAGTCATTTTAAGTGCTTAGACAAAATTACAGAAAAAATTTCATGCATGTACTTGAAACGAATAAAAAAAAAAAAAAAAATCCAACTGCTGCCTATTTCTTATTCGAGACGGGCTATAAAAATGCTTGGTTCATCACATAAGATCGACAGGCATGACACCATATTTTACTTTCTTTTTTTTTTTTTTTTAAAAGACCATTAGACAACTGTGTTATGATTACTCTAATATCCTTATACAATTCCTGCCTCTGAGATAAAATAAAAGTTTGGCTGAGAAGGAGACAATGTTCTCTCTTTTTACCTCCAAGCGTGAAACAGAGTTTTCCAGCTTGATTTTGATGACAAAGAATTCCTGGCTGACGAGCTCGCCTGCTTTCTGTCGCAGCAAATCCAACATCTGATTGAGGATTTCAGCTGCCCGAGGGGCACACTGAGTATCAGTCTCATCAATCTGTGCCCTGTGGGGAACAAAATAATTGTTCATTGACCATGTCGCATTTTCCCTCAGCTGACAAAATGTGATAAATTTACATGAGTAATTCTAAAATCAGGAAAAATAATAATAATAATAATAATAATAATTTTACAGATAGGTAAAGAAATTAATAAACTGCTTTTTGCTTTATCCTTTGTAAACCCTCTTTTGCATTTCACATTTTTTTTTACTATTTTTATGTATATCTTTTGATAACTAATTATTACTTGTTATATTTTTGATGAACAATATAATACATTTTGATATACCTCTTTTTACTGCTGAATATTAATACTATAACTTTGGGCACAATGTAGCCGTAATCAATGTGGTTGATCAGCATTAACTAAACCATCAAGTACCAACATGCTCTAAAGTACTCAGACTAACACCATAATATATGAAAAATATAATTCATCCTGAAAATAAACTTCCACCCTTTGTTCACCGTGTGTTTAGGAAGAGATGGCCAAATCAAGTTTTAATTTTCTCAGAACAGACATTTTCAGGGAAAAAAATATTGCACCCATATAATATATATACATAAGAGGGTCACTTACCACTCCTGATTTTCAATCCACTGACAGAGAAAGTAGCGCACCTCCATGGGCAAGTGCTGGTCATAATACTGCTGCATCTGTCGGAAGATGCTCGGGTTCTCCTGGACCTTGGCCCACTGCGACATGGCCGGTGGTTCAAGCTTGTCGAGAACCTTCGAAATGAGACAAACAAATAATAATGAGAGAGGGGGATAAGTAACTAGAGAGAAGAAAACTGATTTAGCCCACACTTTTAAGAATCGTTTTTCATACATTTCTAAAACTTTTTCCAGACCCAACTACTAATTTTTCCTACTAAACATCAACAAATAAATTTCCTAATATGTAAAGAATATCAAATGCAACTGTTCTGACAACAAACAATTGAAAATCACTGAGACATGACACAATGACAGCAGGCACTTGTCAAAACTGGGCGACCTGAAACATAATCTTTTTTTTTTTTTTAACAGTTTCGTTTCATTCTATATGTCCTTCAACCTCCTAGTGGAGATTATCTCGACGCTTCTTTGTTAAAGAAAAAAAAATAAACCTACCTTCACTTTTGAAAAAAAAAAATAATTAATTAATTAAAAAATATAAAACTAAATAAATAAACAAGCCGGTCTTAAAAACTCCTGTCCTCACTTTTGTAGGGGGAAAAAAAAAAAAACCACAAGCAAACTTCAGTCGAGGCCACTCAAACCAAACTCTGATAATGCAAATTTCTGATAATTCCAATAAAAACCAAACAAAAAATTTTTTTTCATCCTTGTGCCCATTAAATGTCTCTCGCATTATTCGAAGCCATCGCCGTGAGTTTCCTTTAAATTGAACCCATCAGCACCGCCCCAAAGGTAGAAATCAGCTTTTGTTCTCTCCACATGGTTCCCATACAACGGGGAAAACAAAAGAGACAGCGTTTTCTATTCTACTTCAATATGGCCCCATTACTATTTCTATTCGCCATATTGTTTGGACTTTTGTTGGTCCACATTTTTATTCCTGCTGCTATTCCGATCCTGTAATTCGCGGCTTTTAACAGTGAATGAATTTATAATACAAATTCTTTTTTTTTCCCATAAAACTTTTCTATGTCCATTTAAAAATGTATTTCAGTCTCAAAAATGCAATTTAGTGATATTATCTAAATAAGGGGTAACAATACTGACTGGTCATTCCCACACTAAAGTCGGCCCATCATCTTTAATTGTCAACATCTTAATATCTACACAAGGTTGAACATAAAACTTTTTGACAAACGGAAAGATTCATGAATAAGCCTAATGTGAAAACAATAATTAATTATGCCAAAAAATTTACCCCCACTTTCTTTCATTATTTTGCATTTCAATTAAAAACATAATGGATTGGCGAAATACTGGCCATGAGTTAGGGAGTTTCACATCCATTACTCATAAGATCAGACAGTTTCCAGATTAACTGTTCATGAAAAGGGATAATTAAAAGAAAAAAAAAAAAGGAGGGAGCCATAGAAAGAATACAAAATTGTCACTCAGTGCTCCCTTCTCTACCCAGATAGGAGACAAGACCAGCCCTCAAAGTGTCATAAGAAGCTGCTGGCCAACCTGTGTTTCCACAAACGAGATTAATTATTCATCACGTTCCACAAATCACACTTTATGACTTTAACCCTAAATGGCACTATGCTGTTAGACCAGTACCGTATTACATGTACTGTAACTATATTAGTTGGAAAGTAATTCACATCTGTTAAATATATATGCAAAAAAAAAAAAAAAGTGTGCGAGTCTTTACATAATTTGGCAGTTTGATATGTCTAGGTCAATAAGTATTTATTATGTATATCCACTGTAAAGCCTGATCTATGAAAGTCTAAAAATGAAACATCAATGACTGTTTTAAATAATCTGAAATGCTGAGCTCAGACATGACACTAAAATATTAATTCTTATTTCAGAAACATAAAAAAAGCAGGATATTCCTCTCGGAAGAACGTATGATAATGACAGAACCATGTTTGTGATCTATGAATACGGTGTCGATAGTTCCATCAGAAATGAAAATCTATTTGCTTGTTCAAACATATCTCCTAACTGATAATAAACAATGCAAACTTCTAGCCACTGTCTATAACATTTATCAACTGTTAAAAAAAAACTCCATTTACTGTATTTATGGTTACACAATATATGACAACATTTTCACATCTGCCACGCTGTGCTATATCAACTGATACCAGTACACTAGAAGACCAGATTTTAACGTTCTCCAACCAAATCGGTAATTTGGGAGAAGTGAGACTCGGTCTGCATACCAAGATCCCCTGGCACAGCTAAATAAAAAAAAAAAAAGATTCACGACTAAGAAAGCTGAGATAAAAATCTCTTCCAGTGTTTTTAAAGGCTTACGTAAGATTTTGTTGCTTATGGGAATATATGAGAAAAAAGAAAAAGGAGGATAAACCATATTTTGCTAGCACATAGTTAAGAAAAAATGAATAAAATTTAAATGCACACGACGCCCATTGTTTTATAGAACTGCAAATGATGCCAACTGTTTTATAGACCTCTAAATGTTTTGTACTTATAACATTGCTAAACTGAGAGGATAATATCATCGGTGTCATGCTCTAACCGCGTAACTGGAAAAATTTGAATTTTTTTTTTTTTTTAGCCGAGGATAGCCAGAAACCTACATAGATTTTCAAAATTAAATTGTCATGAGAACACAGAATAGCATTTGGTATAATCAAAGACACCAGAAAAATTGTTTTACAAAATGAAATTTAGAAATAATACAGTTTTTTTAGTCTCCTGAAAAAAAATCAGAAATCCAGTTACTCGGTTAGAGCATGACACCGACGATATGCTGATCATGCGTTAGACCACATTCAGAAACTGCAGGAATATACATCCTGAAATATGTATAGCCGATGGACCTGAAATGAATGGGTTAGAAAAGAAATATTCAAAAATGCTAGGATCAATAGATATAAAAGACAAAGTTATTATAGAAGATCAAGGACCTAAAAGATGTGCACAGAAAAGAATGTCACACAAACGGGTGATGTTTTGATAATGGCATGACATGACTGAATTGTCTAAATTTATAATCATGAGAAATTTTGATAAAAAGTACAAAAATTCACCTGCAAGAAGCAGTTACAAATGAAAAATGGTACAAAGAGATTGCAAAACTATAGGATATAATGATCAGCATGATCTGAGAGGATTCTTGATAAATATGGGGTAATTACTGTAAAGATGGAAAACTTAAAATTACATATGGGTAAAATTTGAAGCAACAAAAGAGTTGATGTCTGAGAGTTAACTGCCCTTCCACACACACACACACACAAACACAAACACACATAAGAAAAATAATAATGCTAGAAAATATTTTAAAAAGTAAGAGATAAAAAAATACAAAAATAAATAAATAAACAAATAACTGAATAAAAACTCATCCCTCAAAATTTCTTGTTTAATATGATGATTTTACCTGCTTGGCACCACTTTGCTGAGGAGAATTTGCTAAGCCACACTCCTCTGGCAAGCTAACATATGAATCAGTATCATTATCCATTATGGCAGTTTAACCACTGAACTCTGAAGTCAAAACCACAGGACTTCCTGGTCAATTATGAAATAGTCCAACTTGTAAGCTTTGAGCACCTTGTATGTAATGTACAGAGTTCCACCTTCTATGAACTTCCACACCTTCAAAATTACACTTTATCTCTAGACACTTAATCCATAGATCTGAATGGCTCCAGACAAAATGGCGCACTTAGGAAAGTATTCTATTGATTCAAACTCTGGCCCATGCCAATCACACTATATCAACTAATCATTTTTTTTTTTCAAGAAACTGGATTTCCCTTGACTGTGCCTATCTATCCTTTGTAATGATCCCACACTGAGCCAACTAGGAATTCCCAGTGACCCATGATTCACCCTGCCCAAATTCTTGGAAATGAAATGACCCAGTTTCACTTTTCAGCCACTGTCATGAAGAACAGAGTGGCTTTCTACTTGGTGCTTTGCCTACATCATCTCTTACAACAGGGCCATAGAACTGTGTAAGTTTGAAAATTGATAGTTACTTTCACAAACCCCATATTGTCCACACTACTGAACCACATAAGCAATCGCCCTGGGTGGCAGATCTGCCTTCTTCAATGATACAAACCTTCCATGTCAGTTTCAGAATTGACAAGAGAGAGATTTATCAGTATCAAGTGTATCCTGAATCTAACTCCTGTATTTCCCAGTCACTATCTGAATCCCAGGGGAAGAAGCCTATTTTTTAATTTTGCTAAACTTTTGAAAGGCATATTTCTGAATTCTAAGTAGCATATAACATTAGACAGTCTCACTGATTTTCTCCCCCATTCCCTGCAACATTCACGACCTATCATGTTATTGCATCATTCATACAAAGCATTTATATTAACCTGAGAGTGTCAAGGGGAAATGTGAGAGCAAAGATATGTTAGTGAAACTTTGCACTGGAACATCTTTTCTTACGTTAAATATAGATTGCGGTAAAAAAGTTCTTGATTTGAGATAGTTCAATGCATAAATAATACAAAGAAATCATAAACAAACAAAAATAAATAAATAAACAAAAGTAAATGATTACATTTAATGGCATAAAGCTTTTAAGTTATTAAGTGCATTTTTTTCAGGTTAATTATCTCATCAATTTTAAGTGACCTATTTACTTAAAATTAGTCCAAAACTTCTAATTCTAAACAATGCTGACCAAAATAGGTCCTCTTTCCTCTAATGCCACATGCAGCAAAGCCACCCGTTTGCAGTAATCAATTTTTCAATATCATTTTTCTAAATGAAAAATTTAAACCAGTCTCTTCTATTTCTGCGACTTTTGAATTATTTGCTACTTGCCAGAAAAATTATTGATTTCAAAAAAAAGAAGAGTTGGAGAGGTACTTTACTTGAACAAGTTTCTGAAAACCTGAAAGTTTATCATGAAGAAAAAAAAGGCACATATTTAAAAAAAAAAAAGAGAGAGAGACAGAGAGAAAAAAAAAAGCCCCCCAGCAATAGATCTCAAACACACACAATTAAGCTACACATACCGGCTATGTTTCAGGTTTGTTATAAAAAACAAATAAAACTCAGAGAAGCCACTTGCAAATGCATATCAGAATCAAATTCTAAAACTTGATCTTAGTACACTGTGAATGTGACAGTAACTATTACATCATGTAGTTTATATAGCAATATTCTTCTGTTAATATTGAAATACTGAACATGCTAAGTTGTGCTCAATCGAATAAGAAAAAAAAAAATCTCAACACAATTTCTCCCCCAAATATATATGTTCCTTTTCAAGAATCTCCTACCAGGCTTAAAATTACAGACTCTATCTGTTGTACAGGCATACCAGTTTCTCTTCTCAAAACTTTTATGTACTCTGATGCTCATTTAAATATGATCCTCCTCCACATCGTCATTTTTTATTTTAAAAATTTAAGCAGAACACTCTGCTTGGTAGAGACCAGGAATTATTTCATAGTGATTGGTCAAAATACTGGACGATCAACAGGAATGCATGACATCTTTAAAGTACTTTAGGCTTCAGAAAATAATTGGCAGTTCAAAACTTATTAATTATTCTTGGAACATTTCAAGATCAGAGTTGACTAGCAGTAACTTCAATTAACCAGGATTCCATTTACTTTTATATTTCTCATGGCTAAAGCTGAACATGTGTACAGGTAAGCATGGAAAAAGTCAAATACCTCGGGGATTGAAAACTGAGTTCGAGATTTCCGTGACATCCTTTTTTACAAGGGAATACAAGGACTGCTAAGGGGACATAACCATGATGACAGTTATGTGTTGCAATCTTAACACTAGTATTCTAGGAATTAGCGCCCATCAATTCATCCACATGACATTATCCACCGTCTTAAAGACACTCGCATTATCACTCTGCCAGGTTGCTATGTGTGAACTGTTTCATGTAGGCTATGGTTGCTCCTTGCAATAAAGACAGCGTGTCTGGCATAGTCCTCCATCCCACTCAATAACCATCATCCTAGTCCTCCATCCCACTCAATAACCATCATCTCCCGGTGATTCATCTTCAATGTGGTCTAAATTTAGACCTACATTTTACACTGCCATTCCTGTATGGCCTTCCTTTATCACCAACACCGTGGGGGGCAAATAAGGCCAGAAAAAAAAATTTAAAAATCAGACATTCTGCTGCTTTGAGACTTATGATGATGAAAATGAAATCTTTCAAGAAAAATGTGTCAAAGAAATGTGTGTGAACAACACAAAGAAAACATAGGAATTTAAATGGGTGCAATAACGGCTTTCAACATTTTTATGAATTCAAGATTTGCATTCGAGATTCTGTGCTCAAATGTTGATATATATTACATATAAACTTCCAATATCAGTGCTGCTTGTTACAGGCATTTGCTGATCACTCATCATTTTGCTTTTGTTCTTGAACAAGGGTTATAATTCTGTTTTGATAGGCCTTTCAGTCCCCATGGGAGACTATCTGAGCTGTGAGGTTATAGAATTAAATAGCTCTGACACAAAAATTATTAATGTGGATGGGAATTGGTGGTAATGGACTTTCATATCAGACATTACAATAACTGGAAAGATAAACATGAAATAGTCTGTATGCATAAGATGCACACATTAACAAGTTTATGTATTGAATAAAAAAAAATAGCCTCATTTTCTAGTCTCTTCTCAATGTATGGTAAGACCTAGACTATAATTAGTAGGCCTGATTATAACAATATGAACTTAAAATCTTTTATTTCATCCATAGCGCCATAGAGTCTAAGTCTAAGTCTTACATCATTATTTACCACAAACATCTAGATTAGATCTTGAATCCTGATTCAATCCAGATCAAGAATAGTGCTATAATTTTAAATCGACTGGACACACAAATTTAAAAAATAATAATAATAATAAAGTGAGAAGACAAGTAGCTCCTTGGCTTCAAGTTCCATACCATGACTCCATGCTACAGGCCTGAGATTTAATGTTCGCCAACTCGCCAATGGCCCCTAAAAATGGTGTCTGACCAACTCGATTTACGGCACCACTCGCCCCGCTGGCGACCTAAAAATTATCGCCATTGGTAGAGATTTTCTACAGTACGGTATATCAATAAAAACAGAGAATAAAGTTGTTATCTAAAAATAATCAGCAGAAACAGTGTTGTTTATTAGCAATAGTAAGACAAAATAGAACTGCATTTTCGATCAAAGGGTCTGGCAACCTCAACTTCCCAAGTTAGGAGCCCGGCCGGCTGCTTAGCCTGGCTTGCTAAATCTCAGGCCTGATGCTATGGACAGACATAGAGTATAGAGATGTCTTCTAGATCTAGCGATAAAATGTGTAGGCCTAATTTCAAGATTATCAGATTACTGTGTTAATGTTGTAAATATTACCAGTACCATCTTTCAAATCGTTTAAAATCTGTTTGAGGTTCAGGTTCAGGAAATGCCACCGAATTCCTTCTTCGTGTCCACTTAGATCTAGTAAGACTTAGCTTAGTGGAGAGAGAGCTAAGTCGAGATTCTAGATCTGACGATCTGTCTCGAAACGGCTCCTATCAACTTGGTGCAGAGTAGAAAATATATTCAAATGAAAAGGTATGCAGTGTGAATCACATCTCAGGGGAGTCAAGTCTCACGTTTCTGACAGGTCAAATGAGCAACATTTGAGGACGACAGTCTAGATCTAGAACCTAGATTTGATAGAGTCTAGATGTAGAATCTAGAATCTAGGCCTGGCTCGGCTCAGTAGTTAGTAAAGTGACAGTAGGTTTTCCCAATGTGAACGTTTATCTTCTCGCTGTCCAACTCCTTGCTCATGTGACACAAAACAAGAAGTACAATGGATCATAAGCTCCACAATATAGGATCCGGAAAATGGCGAATCAGGTCTACTTACCCAAACAAACGAGGAAGTTTCAGTTAATTAAAAATTTTACAGAAAGGGGTGATTTCTGAGAACTTCTGAAGTACTACAAACAATCTATATCCGGTCCGGGTCCTCTTATTTTCAGAGATTTGATTGGATGAAGTTAAGAGAAAATCCCTAGTAATTGTCCAATGAAAATCGTGCTGAGAAACATCTTTTTATTTTAATCATCAGTTTCGCAAAAACTAGCAGGTTTGTAGTGTAGAAATACGCTCTCTCATATTTTTAACAGCACTACAGTTGAATTTTTTTCTATGCTTGTTTTATTTGTAATTGGTGTTATCATTATATATGATGAAGAAAAAATTGATTCGAAAATAATTAAACCAAACCGGAACTTTCAACAAACGAAAGGCCTCGACCGAGACAGATGAACGACGCGCGTAAACTGAATTTTCTCCAGTCCTGCAAGTTCATAAGCCGTAGAACTCATAGGCTCACGGCGTGGATTTGTTTTACAAGTGTATTTGGCGATGGCCACCAGTAGGAGAATTGAACTTTTGGGCACTGCAGAAGAGAGAGATATTAGCAAATTACTGCATTTAACGAAAAAGGTAAAGATTCTTTCTTCTAATCTAGATCTAGATCTAGATCGATCTAGAAGTCTAGTTTTAGAAAAGACGAAGCTTGAGATTCAAACGAATAGTGAAATACGATCAAGAGCTAGACTAGGCTAGATCTAGATCTAATCTAGACTAAGATCTGGATTCTAGATCTATTGATCAACGGGATTATCTGACTGTTGTTACCCCTAACAAAAAGGGCGCTTTTTCGTTAGGTTAGGGTTTTTATAAGCTTTTCAACCTCCTGTAGTGGTGGTTATCTCAGCTGTCCACAACCGTGGTCAAAATAATACATAACAGTTCAGTTTCAGTTCTGTGGGATTCGGTCCCTTTCGGCGTGCCCCGGGGGGCTGTGCCATATCGGGATAGTAATAATAAACGGTTCAGTAACGTTCTGATTCGCCTTTCAGCAACCTGCGTTGAACCATAGCAACCTATGTTCACCTCAGTGGCCATGGAAAATTATTAGTAATTATTAAAGGAACGTTGTTATTGTAAGTGTCCCTGAGTGTTGGGGGGAGATGAGAACATTCAGGTTTCTCGTTGATCAAGAGGAGAAAAGATTATTGAGATAACTTTGAGCGGTGGATCACTCGGCTCGTGCGTCGATGTTGGTTGCTGTTCTTCTTCTTTTTCTTTCCCCCGTTTTTTGAAGGAAGCGGTGCTGACGTAACATTCCCGGGAAAAATGCTGACCTGTAGTTTGTTCCCGTCTTTTCTGTTGAAAAGGAAAAGGGGGAGGAGGAAGATAAGAGAGGGAGGGCACAACACAAGAGTTGTACAATGGGCCTAGATATTATAATAAATTATTACTTCTATAGTCGTGGGGTTCGTTTTCAAGGCATATGCCATGGCTTGGTCGTGCATTTCTTTGCCTCTAGCCTAGATCTAGAATCAAGTTTTTTACTTCCATACTTTGGCAGTCTGTGCAGCAGAACATAGACCTACAGCGAATGAGAGGTTGGGGAAGAAAAATCACCAAATAGTGAAATAATGTATGGTGCAGTTTTTGTACATGACATGTCGCAAATAGATCTAGTACAGTAGATCCAGGTTGTTTTCTCCTAAGATCAACAGACTAGAACGCAGTAGAGGCAGAGACCGAGTAGAATCTTATTGTTAATAGCCTAATGTGGGGTGGATCATTGAATCATAAACGTTTATTGTCAGGATTGACACAATATGTCATAAAGCAACCTTGATTTCGACAATGATTTTTTTTACTGTCATGGATCATGGTAAAATGGTGGGTTTTTAGCGTTGTCGGTGACAGCATTGCCGTCGTTATGATAGATTTACAATAGACAGTGACAGTCGGACATTGACTCTCATCTCTCCGCCCCTCTTTCTTATTCCTCAAGCCTCTTTCCCAGGCTGCGCTTTCTCCAGCCTGCCTCTGCGTCAGTCCTCTGTTTTTATTTGGTTGTTTGTTGTTCCCTTTCACTCAAGAGATATCCATAATATGAATGGAAGGGTTGCGTCTACTCACTTGTATGTATACAGGTGTGCTTATGACGTGTATTCGCTGTCAACAGATAATAATCTCAACCTTGGTTGTGATACATGTATTATAACAGCGTGTGGGTAGTTTTCACATACATGTACTTTAATCTGTCATGAAAATTAATTTTTGTATTTATTTATCTTGTCCCTCACTTCAGTCCCAGCCATCATATAGATAGCTACGATCCTGTCTACGGTACCAGATTGTATAACCTATCAGAGAGTTGCTCACTGACGGTCTATGACTCGGGCAAGAATGAAGTTCGATGATGTGCTACGTTATGTTGGGGAGTTCGGCCTCTACCAGAAACGCGTCTATCTGCTGCTGTGTCTTTTCTGCGTTGCGCATGGCATGAGGATGGTCGTCCTGGTCTTTGTCCTCAATCTGCCCAAGCACAGGTAGGTGGACAATTTTGCTATTATTATTGGAATTAAATAATGCTATTGTTGTTTAGGTTGCTCTTGGTGTCCAAAGTGGAGGAGATACGAGAACGTATCAAAAATTGATTCATATGATATATTATCATCTAATGAAAGAGTGAACACTTTGAATTGTTTTTGTGTGTGTGTGTGTGTGTGTGTGTGTGTGTGTGTGTGTGTGTGTGTGTGTGTGTGTGTGTGTGTG
>JBCAUA010582195.1:0-16309 GCA_038406235.1 Peronia verruculata
AGAACCCGCGTTTCGATCCCGGCCTGTTTTGCTCCATGAGCAGACGCCATACCCATTGAGCCACTGCGTCCCCCTTGACTGAAAAGGTCGGTTGTTCTCCCTATTTATAGTTTATGGCGCAGAGAGAAATATGTGTACGCAGTCACTACTTTACTCGTCTCCTTTTAATATAGTACATTGATAATCTCGAAGGTAATTATTATGATCCTTCCTAATTGACTGCTCCATAAGAACTGTTTCCTTTTTTTTTTTAATCCCCCATTGCCTCGGGCTTTCAGTTGCGCTGAGCAAAGACACAATGAAATAAACATTTGTGGTTTTGTTTTTTTTTTCCTTTTTTTCTGTTGCCTTTATGAGTAAACGTATGTCATGGTTATTGTTTATTATCTTAATTTCCCTTGAGTGCTGTTTTAGTCCTGCTGCTATTTTTCTCATGATTTACCGCCAGTTCCAACATAATAGATGTCATTAAAATATTCAAAACCATGTTTTCGTTGCAATGTACACCGTACCAGTGTGGGAATTATGGGTCCTTAATGGTGATCTTTAATGGAGATTTCTCGCACTTTTCGCCAGATCAAGTAGTACGTACCTGGAGGTTTTCTTTTTCGTCCGTGTAAAGTCTTTCTCTGAGATTGTCCGGAGACGGAAGTTTCTCTCCTGTCCTGTTACATTTGTGACAATTTACTTCATTATTCCTGTGCTGTCGTACCGTTTTGGCTGCATCGATTTTTCTCCGTGGAAAAGGAATCAACTCATCAAGCACCTTTGTTTGACAGAAATGTTAGATTCAGTCGTATGGATTTCAATTTTAAATTTGCTGACATTTAGGCTAAAATTCCCCAGGGGCTCTTCGAATCAACGTTTTGTATAATGACATTTTTAGAGTTGTCTTTTTTTCGGGGGGGGGGGGGGGAGGGGGGGAAGCTCCTGTGGATCTGGACAATTTTCTTCCTTGTTCAAAACTTTCCATATTTGCAAGGTTGTCTCCCCTCCCCTCCCCCCCCCCGAAAGAAAGAAAAATGCATGATAAAAGATAAAAAGAAAATAATTGTCCTTTCAAGGAAAGGATAATGGTTAGTGTTACTCCCCAAAGCATACATTATCGCCATTTTAAAAAGAACATCTCATGTATCAGAGGTAAATGATTGTGCAATCATGCGGTGTAGATGTGTTTTCAATATTTGTATAGTTAATAAATGCATCTCATTTGGGTCGTTTAAAGATACCAGGAAAGTTTGCTAGTGTAACCCCACGAGTAAAACTGTGTCGTTCTTAACGAGAATCACCTTTTGCTTGAGACATATTTCAAAGCACTTCACTTTTTGAAAAACAGCGATTTGCATTCCTGGTGCCAAATGACGGAAGAAGAGCAAAGAATATTTGAGCAGTTTAAGCTGTAGTCTCGTCAATAATCTTTATTTTGAAGACCTAAAGAGACAGGAAGCCGTGCTTTTTACAGCCAATTTCAAAATCAGAGAGAGAGAGATAAAGAGAAGGAGAGAGAGAGAGAGAGAGAGAGAGAGAGAGAAACAGACAGACAGAGAGAAAGAGAGAAAACATAAATCTAATTCGTAAACAATACCTTCATCTCACAATGTCTAACGCTCATCATTTGAAGATGGTTACATTTGAATCTCTTTAGCATTATAAAAATCCATATCATCCCCTGTACTGAAATTTATCAGTAAGCCCATACAAGTTCAGTGAGGAAAGAGAAAGATCAAGACAAAACATAACCAGATGAAAGAACAGGGGAAAGACAATATTGGTTTAGCGCCTTTGACAAACGAAGACGGCACTGGCTTGCCTAAATTAATAAAAAGAGAATACGTTTTCTCCGTTGAAGAAAAGATGGGCAAAGGACAAGGTATGTGTTATGTGTCCAGAGTAATAATTACTCTTCCAGTCAGACAGTTCGCGTTGTCCCTCAGTTCTAAATGTACTATATTATATTATTCTTATGGAAGTTCATCTGGGATTACAAAGGAAGAATCCAACTGCCAAATATAATCCGTCATGTACAATGGTAATGTGTAGTGGAGGAGGATGAGGTATCAGTTGATATAGATTTTTTTTTTAAAGGAACTTAACAAAGAGCATAATATTAATAACTCGAAGAAGCTTATTTATTCCCAGATTTTCTAGTGTCAGGCCTAAATGAACTACATCGGTTTTCTCATCGACTATGAATCATAATTTGGATATTTACACAGCTTAAATTATACATATTTATATCTGTGTGATCAGTGAGCATTTGAACGAGCATAAGGCAAGAGGATTAGGGTGAAAGAGAACAGAGCAGCAGACAGTAAGAACACACATCGTTCTCCTATTTTATGGGAAGTCATGGCGGAAATAATGATCGACTTACTTCTGGACCTTTTATATTGTCATAGCAAGCAACCAAACACTATATCGATTATTCAAAGAGCACTGGAGGAAGGGTGGGAAGAAGGGATTCTATATGAACTGAGACATTTCATAGTTCTGTTTGAACGTATTTTTTCTGTTGGAGTATGGCGAGAAAAACGGAAGAACGGATACTTTTTGCGATGAACTTTAAAGAGTCAAGATTATTGAATCATAGAAAAATCTAGGCCAGTTATAAATCATTCAGCATGCTTGAATTTGTGTTGGACATCCAGTGAACTACAGCATACGCTAATTCTATGAAACGCAAGCTGGTGTGGTAGCAAAATAGAACTCAGTGGAACTGGTTTAAATCGATCTCTTCTGTTTTGATTAGAGATCTCGGTTGTCTGCCTTTCTTTTAGATTGAAGAGGATATGTGGCTTTCAGTGATTTTATGACCGCTGTACTAGAAAGTTAAGCCATATTATGCAGAAGGATAAAGGTCCCTCATTACTAAGACTTAGTCGTCTTCTGTTCTCCTAACTCCTAGAGAAAGTAGATAGTCTCTTGTTCCATTAGTGTTATTGCTATCTTTGCATGCAAGAATTTTTGTACACGATACATCGAGATGAAATGATGGTTCTCTAACTCTCTGATGTTGACATAAGAACGAACAGGAAGCAGATTCTTTTCGAGAAAAAAGAGACAAGAAATTAAATCTACTGGTTTAAAATGCAGTTTCTTTGAAACGACAAGAACAGGAACAACAACAACAACAACAATAACAACAACAACAACAACAACAACAACAACAACAATAAAAACAACAGCAACAACAACAACAACAACATCATCATCAACAACAACAACAATAACAACAACACTCCTGTTCTTTTCTCTTTAGTCATTCTTTACTTTATAAACCAGAGCACTTTTATGAAATCCTTCCTAATCCCCCCAATGAGTCCTGGTCATAGTTTTGTTTCATTTTGTACAAACGGCGCCGATAACAATAACAAAATATACTTAACTGCACCAACACCTCTTGGATAGCATTGTACTATTCCTCTAGTTTCACACGGAGTCTAGTTAAAGTGCAGGCCTGCATAATGGCAACTTTGGTGATCTTTTGTTGTTTATTTCATCGGCTGGCTAGCTCACGATAACTTGGCTCTCATTGGCTTATTGTCCACATGTTGACATAGTTTTTGTCCTCCACTCATCCTTGTCAACCCTTCTTCTCCTCATCCAGCCTTACGCATGAGTCTGGGCTCCCACCAGAGGCCGCAGGAGTGGGAGTGAGAGAGGTGGTCGAGACGAAGAAGTTATGCTTTTGTCCTCTGAGTTGTGTGTTTGCAGAAAATGCTAGAACGCGTAGGAGAAGGCTGAGCGAGTTATAAGAAAATTCAACGATATTGATCAAGCACTTTTCTCTACCAGTAATTTAATTGTGTGCTAAAGAAAGGCGTAATAAGAGGAGAGGTGTAGAATACGCTCCTGCACAGACACGATTCCTTGGCAAAGGCATACAGAAGGGAATAACTGGAACCCAAGGATTAGAAAATGAAATGGCTGAATGGCACAAAGAAAGAAAGAGAAAGTGAGGCGAGAACGACCAGATAAAGTACAACAGACGGTTTTATTTCAACCCAAAGATGGAAGATCTTTTAAATACAGGGCAATGTTGTCAAGATTCGGTGGAACAGCGACCACATAATCAAACATAAAATTAATAATGCGATTAGATTCATCAATTTCTCTTGACGTTCCTTTTGTTGGCTTGGCCTCAATTGTCCTTTTGGTGTTCTTGTGCCGCCATTATCTCTCGTTATCCATGCATAATTTATCCCCTCCCATTCTCTCCCTCACTCTTCTCGTTTTGCTCACACCCTCTTGGAAATGGTTGATCCCTTTTATGCTCGACGAGGTTAGACAAATTACATGCTACAGTATTTTAATAACTAAGGACAAAATGACGCTCTTAGCAGCAGATATTTACACATTACCGATTGCAGAGCAACAGTTTCCAGACCGATGTGATTTCTCTGTTTTCATGTACTTTGTTATCGTATGGAACGACCACAGCATTCACATGTAAAAATCGGTCAATATGTTGTATATATATATATATATTTTTTTTTTTCGAATTGTCACTGTTTCGGAAATGTTCATCTTCATGGGCATGGTACAGGGGTATTCATATAATTTGTGAACATCAACACTTGATGTTTCCAATATTTTCCGTATTATCGAATCAATGGTCCTTTCGGGATATTCAGCTACTTATGGCTAGATTCCGGGTAACTTGTTTCCAACGCTGTGTCCTATGCGAGAACAGAAAGAGTTTCTTTCCTGTAGGTTATAATTTATATAATAGGGGAATAGACTGGCATAATATTTGCAGACACAGGCCCTCGTACACAATAGGGGAAAATGGAGAGAGCTGCTGTTGAAATTCCTCCGGCCGCACCCCAACAACACTATGAGGACCCAGCATATCATTATACTGCCTCTTTCTGTTTCAGTAGAAAACCTTAATTTACTTAGACTTTGGTACAGCAACCTTTGAGACTGACAACTGGTGTAAAGATTAAAATTTTGTCCCATCCTTTTTGTTCTTATCAAGATTGAGCAAGCGAATCAGGAAAGCGTTAATGATGAATGTGCGTATGCCCCCTAAAATTTGAATCCTGAGGCTTATGATTAATGATTGTAACTTTTATTTTAAAGAAAAAAATCATTACATTTTATTTTACATTACAGTATTTTGTTTTAATTCATTTCATAAAACGATTGCAAAATATTGTTGGTAAAAAAATTATAGCTAGATCAATAAAATTGTGTCTGTGTTCATATTAACATTGTTTTCATGAAAATTGACTTGGTCATTGAAGAGCTCTCATTGTTATGACAGCAAAAGGGAAAAGGGATTTCCAACAAAATATTTCCCCCATGCATTTATATTCCCAATCCAAACACTTATACTTTGCAAAGTCAATAAAATTACATCTATTGTTAACTTATAAACAGTCCAGTGAAAGAGCATAATGGAAGTGACACAGATTTCTTTCTTTCTTACTTTCTTTCTTTCTTTCTTTCTTTGGTTCTTTCTTTCGTTCTTTCTGTCTTTCTTTCGTTCTTTCTGTCTTTCTTTCTCTGTTTATTTAGATATTCTGTCAACCATCAATTTCTTTATTTAATTTTTATTATCATACCAGTGAATGTACCGAAGTCTGAAATTGAGGATCGGATGTGAGCAGTAAGTTGTCGAAACAAAAAGTGCCCCAACAAAACAATAAGTATCTGAAAATTGTGTTCAAAATACATATCTGTGCCAATGCTATGCATAAACCAACATGGAATTCTTTTCGGCTTTTTGCCGTGATTTTGGCTCTAACCTCCATTTCAGCTATCTTTAATCTATTCAGAATATATCGTGCCATAAGCCATTAATTTAACTTACTCTCTTTGCAATTTGGTTAGCGTCGATTGTCCTTAGGATAGACAGATGACAGACAGACAGAAACTGTTTGATCGATTGGCTAGGCAGAGAGGTTAACAAGATTAAAAAAAAAAAGTTTTAATGCCAGAGTCAGTGCAATTCCGAATCTTCCCTGTCTTTAATTCATGTTCTATTTTGGGAGTACGAAGTTCAGTCAGTAGCATTTGTCTCCAGACAATTCGCTCTTTTAGCTTTCGTACTTGTGTGCCGGGATGGGGTCTTTTGACATCAGGGCGTACAAATCGCTTCAAAATAAGCCCCTTTTCTACTAGTTTTGACGTTGGAATATTCTCAGATGCATCTCAGTAGGGTTTCTGTAGCTGAAATAATGGCATGGATTCAGGTGCCTGATTCCCATCAGTTCGTTCAAGGACGAGAATGAAATACCAGACCCTCTAAGCACATAATTGTGTCCGCGTCGGTCCACAGAATAGCTGTAACAGTATTTAGCTTCATTTTTTGTTTTTCGTTTTTTTTTTTTTTTTAACTCCTCTTTTCCTGGCTTGGCTGGCTGTGTTAATTGGACTGCTGGATGGATGGTAGGATTCATGAATGGATGAATGAATGGATGGATGGATGGATGGATGGATGGATGGGATGGATGGATGGATAGATGGATGGGTGGATGGATGAATGAATGGATGGATGAATGGATTAATGCATTGATGGCTCGATAAACGGATGGATAGATGGACGGATAGATGGGTTTATGGATAGATGGATGAATGAATGGATCGATCGATAGATGGCTGGATGGCTGGCTGGCTGGCTGGATGGATGGATGGATGGATAGATGGAGGGATGGATGGATGGATGGATGGATGGATGGATGGGTGGGTGGACTGATACATGGATCTGTCGACACCGATAACAGAATAGCTCTTTGAGTATTTAATTTTTGCTGTTTCCTTGGCTGTGCTAGTTGAGTAAACTGGGAAAGGTGGATAAGGGATGGTCGGATAGACGGTGGAAAATTAATGGAGATTTGACAAAAGAGAGAAGAATACATCTCCAATTTGTCAAATCTTTTTCATTTATTTCACTCCTTTCTCTAACGTGTGTTTTATGTTTCTAACCGCTTTCTAGACGTTTTCTTCGTTGTCTTTTTTAAGCTTCACTCGGCTTTTCCGTCTTTGACATTTCTTTCTTAATTCTGTTTCAGTTTGTCACCCTGTCTAATTCCTCTCTCTCTCTCTCTCTCTCGCTCTCTCTTTTAAAAATTTGTTTCCTGCGTCACAATGTTTGCACTTCCTTTCAGGTTTAAGTTTTGTCTAAAATTCTTCTTTCCTTTTCCCCTGGCTTCCTTTTCTTTTCATTGTCGCCTATTCTTTAATTCTTTTTTTTTTTCCTTCCATCTCTCTCACTTTTTCTGTGGCCATAGCTCCTCCATTTAGAAGTTTTTTGTTTTTGTTTTTTTTTTGTTGTTTTGTTTTGTTTTTCTTTGTTTCATTTGCTTGTGCTAGCCTTTAGCTTTGCATTTGAATTGGACTCTTTACATAATTTTAATTGTATAGGATAAATCTGGTTTGGTGTAACCGGCTTTGGGACTCAGTCAGCTCTTGGCCGATTGTTAAAAGAACTTTGTTCTTATAGGGTGTGGCCCGCAGATATCTTATGAAATTGCCGATTTTTTATTTCCACATTTCTTCATAGTACGAAATGGACAAAATAATAACTTGAAAAAAAAATGTCGATATTTAAACATTATTTTGCTGAAACAATAAATAAATAAAAGAAACGGAAAGATACAACGTAAAAAAAGAGAGTGAGAGAGAGAGAGAGAGAGAGAGAGAGAGAGAGAACGGAGGAGAATGCAAGAAAGAGTAGAAGGAATGCATTAAGCGGTTACTGTGATCATAAGTTTAATGATTTATGTTCGTATCAGCTTTGGAATCCCCAAGCATCGGTCGATTGTTCAAAGATGTTTCTTGTCTTCTTCTTTTTTATAAATTAATTTTCCAGCTCTATTTTAAAGCAAAGACGTTCACAGATAAATACATATGTACCTGCATTATTTCCCATCCCCTCTCGCTTTCTCTCTCTCTCTCTCTTTCTCTCTCTCTCTCTCTCTCTCTCTTTACCTATCTTTCTCTCTCTCTCTTTTTGTTTTTCAGTCCTCCTCCTGCCTGTACGAAGACTTACGTCTTTTCATTTTTTATTATTTTTCAAATTAATTGTTCTTTCATAAGCGGTTATGGTGTATAAAAAAAGAATGTGTCCTTATAAATCAGTATTTTCAAGAAATTCGATCAGTTACTGTTGTATGATAATCTAATTTTGAAAAAAAAAAAAAGTGAAAAGAATAGGAAATTAGAAACATTTTCAGACGAATTCCGATAATCTGCGGCTTTGTTTGTTTGCTTGTTTGTTTATTTTTGGAAACTTTGCATTTCCTCTTCCAAACACACATAGATTGAAAGCCTTCGAAAGGGCAACTAATTGAAGCCATGCTTGTTGATTGCTAGCTTTTCCAATCAGTCAGTCTTTTGCTTAGTAGTAAATTAGGATCAGTACGGTCAAACCAGAGTCACACGGATGTGAATGCCGTATACCCTCTAATATCTGGACGACGTTTATCACTGTATCATAAAAATTAGCAGTCATGAAGAATAACCCACGATTTCAGTGGGGCGCGATGCTGTTATGTTTTGGCTTTAGTTTGTATGTTACTGTCGTCATCATCGTTATTGTTAATGTTGCTTTTGTTGTTGGCATCATAATGTTACTTTCAACGATGAAATAGAGAAAGGAAAAAGCACTATGAGATTCAACATGATGTCATTGTGAGATAGTGTCGAATTTGCCTGCCGTCAAGTAACACTGGACTCTCATGTTTGAACTGATAAGTTGACCCATGAGTTTAGTGTTAACACAATAGTGTTATGTTATTTTTTTACCACGGTTGTGGACAGCTGAGATAACCACCACTACAGGAGGTTGAAAAGCTTATAAAAACCATAACCCATGAGTTTTGAGATGGCACCCTCTCTTATTTTCGGAATCGACGGTAGTGGATCAGATTAAACAGTTGCCATACTGTTAGAAAGATTATTTTCATGTCTAGAACATATTTTCAACTGCAGATGCCATGGATAGTTAATACTGTTTTTCTCAGTATCCAACATAAACTTTCATCAGTTAGTTTGAATATTGCATTCAGTTCCCCAGCCCTTTATAACCGTGGACGTCAAACTAAGCATCTTCAACAATGGCATTTTAGCCACCATTGAAAAATTTGCAAAATCACATTTTTTTTTTTCTCCTCCATGACAAGACAGTTTGTTAAGTCTGGAACTTTCGTGCTCTCAACAAAATAACATTATTATACAAGTATTTACTGACTATCCTCAACTGAAGACTGGTCAAATCTTAGGAGACTGACCTCCTACTCCTCCTCCTCTCCCCACCCCCTCCCCCCTCTCTCTCCCTCCCCTACCCCTCCGGTTTAATTGCATGGCCAAGAGGAAATAGGTTGGCGGGCCGCAGCCGATCCAGGGACTTCCCAGTGGGGTTTGGTCTGCAGCCTGACATTTGAGTCTCCGGTACCTTTCTCTCCCTTGGTTGTCTCCGCTCTTCAGCTTTCTACCAACTCGACATTTTGTCACGTTATATTCTCTTCAGTGCCGGCGATGCCTATAATTTAAGTGTTCACACTGTGCCTTGGAAACGTCTGTTGGTGGGGCGTATGAGTAGGTGGTGGGATGGGAGGAAAAGAGGTGCGATAAGGTGATGAGTTGGGTGGGGGTAGGACGGGGGGAAGGATAAAAAACGGAGAAAGAATACCCGGCTGTCGCTTTGGGATGAAGTAATCATTTTATGGAGGTTCGGGGACGTTTCGATGTCAGAAATAATGGGGCTACATGAGCCTTGCCGATCGTTAACGCCCTCATTCAAAATGCCGCCGTTACCTTTCAGATTTGATTATCAAATCCTCCGTGTGCTTTAGAGGGAAGACTGTAACAACATAACCGCAAGAATGCCTTCTTTTTCGATTTTATATATAGATCTATCTATATCTTTTTTTTTAATGTTAACCTTGTTGAACTGTTTTATCTTTATCGTTTTTTATTTTTTTTAAAGTTTGTAACATACTGTGTTGAACAAAATATAAATAACTTGTGTGTTTTTTGTGTGTGTGTGTGTGTGTGTGTGTGTGTGTGTGTGTGTGTGTGAATGGATTTTTATACACTTGGGTTTGTCTTGTCACCGAAAACTGGCTACATGTTGTAGAATAATTATTGGTTCTATTTATGCTTTTTCCCCCCTCTGTCATAATGATCATAGAAATGGGGAGGTGCTACGGAAAATTAAATTCATTTCTTACTTTAGTCTAAATCAAACAATTAATTCCCGCTGATGTATTGGAAATTGTATGAAGCGAAGATCTGTCTACAAACAGCTTCACCACACCATTCAATTTGGATGCCCTGTGAATCCTTCCTCTAACGATCTCAGTGCCTAAGGCAGGCTTGACCCCTGTAGAATTCCTCATACATTCAGTAAACAATACCTCTTTCCATCTCTGCTCTGACTTCTAATGCGGCTCTAATTCCCTCCCATCTCTCTTCGGTCCTCAGAATGCTCTCCTCGTCTACCTCCATCAGTTCTTCTCCATTAGATGTAAACATAAAAACCTTTTGAAAAGAAAACGTGGTGCGGAAATGGTTTACAGAGGTCTTAATGCATGCACTGCAAAGGCGAGCAAAGGAAAAGGAGAGAGAGAAAAATAAGGGAGAATTATGAAATAACTCTAAAAGAGAGATACGATTAAGAAATAGCACATAAAACGGAGGTTTCCGGGAAGGATTGTCAGACATAATCTATGAACAATAAGCAAGACCAGCACAAAATGTTAGTGTATCATCATCACTATCAGTGTATAATATGCAATTTTTAACTTATCTCTTTTACTTATCATATTAAAGGGGAGGGGTGGTGGGGTGTTGGAAAAGGGGTGGTGGTGGTGGGGGGGGGGGGTCTAAAATCAGTTTTGTCCTCAAGTATTGGATTTTGGATATTTGTTTGTTCGTTTGGTTTGAAGGTGCTGCCTGGTCTGAAAATAAAAATGGCGCAAAAAGTTCATATGTCCATTCTAAGGTGTTGGAAGGTTGATCATTCTTAAGGTTGATTCATTTGTCTAGGATCTGGCTTAGTGGGGCTCAATATGGAATGGTAAATCCTTGGCTACAGGCAATATGTGTATAAAATACTTGATTATCTCTGTCACTAATAGTAACAGTACCAGATACTGGCTGATCTTCTGGGGCGCTGACCACACCAAATATCCGCTAAAGTTTTCACCTGGACCTTTAAAATAAACTTCCCATGGCCTATAGAAGCTAGAAAATGTTCGTGTTTGTTGTTACAGAGTACAAATAGTGGAATAATATCTGTCACAGCCAGGGTCATGGTTTTGACCGACGAGGAAATGGCGGCCATATAGTATGGGCCTCCGAGGACTCTGAGATAACTGTAGTGGAGCCCTTTTACTGATAGAGCAAAGGGAACAGTAATGGAAAAAAAAATTGTAAGTAGAGACGCAGAAAAGGGCAAAATAGGACATAGAAATCATGGAGGTATCTCTAGATTTTCAGCAACTATGTTTAAAGGTTGTAAGTATGATCATAAGCTTGTTAGGAGTTCTTCTTTTCTTCTTGAATTTTTTTCTCAAAGTAGTTTTTTTTTTTCTAAGAACAAATATACGATCTGCTTTTAAAAAAATTCTGGAGCAATTCCTGTGACATGTGTATATATAAATAAATTTTTTTTAAAAATTCGATAACTTTTTAAATTTTTGAGAAATTTGAGAATTTGGGAACACTTTTTTCCGAAAATCCGTGATTTTTTGTATTAAAAGATTTGTGGAAAAAGAACTTAGCCAAATGATAAAAAATCTGATCATAGTGAACTGAAAAGAAGGTATCCAAAATTTAAAGTAAATGGCCTGAAAATTGTAGATAGCGCCGTGGTGTTAGTAATTTACATTTATGAAATTTTTTCAGTACTAATTTTTTTTTTTCAAAACATGTAGAACTAGGAGGATAATATAGCCAAAGCAGTCAGTTTCATGTCTCCTGGCGCAGTTAAGCTCAGTATTCAACAAGTTTCCAAGCTGAACTTTTAGTTCGTAAGTGTCACGAAGTATAGAAATGCCCAAAAGAGAACGTAATAGTAACGAGGGGTGTTCAGATATCTTCTCATCCTGAAAGGCTCGAAGTGTTTGACAGAACCAAAGCGTTGTCACAACCACACATATAGAATTTTATGCGTCAACAGAAGTGGGAGCAACAGCTTAAACGTGGCCTACAAACACGATCGGAATTATGTTCTTATACATAACAATGTAAGACACCTGGAAACATAATTTAGCTTGTAGACATGACTGCCAACCATCTCGAGGGAATAGCTGGAACTATTGTTCAGACAACTGCTTGTTGGACAAGTATGTTTTCAGCTGACATTTAAAATGGAATAATTCTAGGCTTCGGGAGCTACGAATGCCTGCAGACAACGAATTCCATACAAAGAGTTATATGAGTAAATGCGTACCTCCAGTTAATTCAGAACAATTTAGAGGCCGTTTTGTCCTGTCCCTGCTGAGACCATAGGAATTAAATGTTTTCCTTGTATCGGATTTCTTTCTTGGTGCCGAGTCCACAGTCTTCTTGTCCTTCATTTTCTTCCCACCGCCCCAAACCCAAATTTTCTGATGAATTTTGAGGAGCTGGAAACGTTTTATTTGGTTTCACAACTGATAATTTAGCGTAGAATAATACTTTGAATGTTCAGTGCAAAAGTGGATATCGGAATTTTTAGTTTTAGCTATGAAAATAGCTAAGTAAAGCAGAAGACCTCTTATATACAAAGTAATGTGAAATTCAATGTCCAGAAAGGGAAACGCATAAAGGATGACAGAGACTGGGGAGAACAAAATAATAGTTACACACAACAAGGGCACAGGTTTATACATGGAGAAAGAAACATAAGGGTTGGAGTAGATAAGGAAAACAAATGAAATTAAACGTTAACGGCGGCACACGAATGCATGAGTGTAATAGAAGAGAGAGGAAGGGGGCAGAAAAGGAGGATGTGTGTGTGTGTGTGTGTGTGTGTGTGTGTGTGTGTGTGTGTGCGAGCGCGTGTGTTTTGTTTTTCCTAAATCAGGATCGTGGGAGAAAAATGAAGAAATGTAAACATAAAAATTATGGAAGATCAATCACCCAGAATAACAAAAAAGACAGAAACTGGCATTTGCTGTGCGCTTTTAAAATAATAATAATAATAATAATTAAAGTCATGTAAAGCTTTAACAAAGAAAAAAAGATCATGTCATAAAGCATATTGAAAGTAAGGACATTAGTATAATTATTATCCCTATTTCGTGCACTCATAGTAACATTCACATTGTACATTCTGTTCTCATGCTGTTGACCCTTCAATATCTTATTTTTTGTTTTTTTGTTTTTCTTTTTACCCTTTGCTCTCTTCCACAGTCAACATTCGCCAAGCCACCATGTTCCCGCTTGTTAGTCTTCTCATCCTTCTCATTGGAGGCATCATGTGTTTCATTGGTCACTGCAACGATAATCGGAAAATGCTTACATTCGTCTCTGGCATCTTATTTGTTTTAGCAGGTGAGCATTTTCTCGCTTATTTTATCATGTACGTTCAGTAAGTTGTTTGCTCTTTGGGTTGTCTAGTTTTTTTGTATCATACACATGCTCTCTTGTGACCTAAATCATAAAGCGTTCAGTGTATTCTATCACGGTGTGACCTCTAATGCATTCTACCAAAATTTGAAATGACCACTTGACTAGTGGGCTATATCAACCTAACATTTTAAAAACGTAATTTCAATCTCAATGACTTGCCCTTTACAACTTCTGACCAGCACAGATTAAAACACACAAAACCTCAAAACAATTTTATCAAAAGTTTTTAACAGTCTACAACTTATAAACGAGGAATAGTACAGATTGAACCGAGTCATGTTCTGGAATTGCCAAAAGATAATAGGATATTCGTTGTTCTCATTTTAGTTATCAGTTAAATCTTGCAACGAAATAAGAATCTGGCAGCTGCCATCTTTTTTGGAGAGAAGCAAAAGAGTATGTGGATAGTATTAAAATTAAAATAGCTCCCTTCGTTCTTGTATCTGTATTGCCCACTATCTACTTTCAAGTCTGAAACCTTCGATTATGGTAAAGCCATTGGATTAGCAGATCCCGTTTTTAAAGGCTGATAATAAAAGTGAGTGTCAGTCTAGAATTTGTTTTACCAGAAAATCACTGCTACAAAGAACGTGACACAAAGTCATTGCTAGCATGCTCTGCATTACCTGTCTCTTTCTGTCATCAGTGATGAGATGTCATTAATTGTTAAATTGTTAGAAAACATTAGCCACGTTACATTTTAACTAACTCTAATGAGTGTCTCATTGTAAAAAAAAAAAAAAACTCAAACGATCTTGATAATCCTCTCATTTCTTTCCTTTTTCTTTCATCCAATATTCAGACATGAAATCGTTGATTGTTGGTTATCTCTGTTTCTTTGTAATCAAAGTGAAGATGTTAGGTTTTTACAATAGTTGTGTGTGCTTTTTCTTCAGCAATACGGCCATATTAAGACTGAATCTAGACCATGAAGCTGGATTCTCTCTCTCTCTCTCGCTCTCTCTGTCTCTCTCTCGCCTTTAATCCACAATGTAGGCTAGTGAAAACAGTTTTTTTTTCTTAGTCTGCCTCTTTCCCAGTAGGAATGTAAGAAAATACATGTAACTATATATTAACTTTTTCTTCCCAATTTATTTCGTGTGAACGATTTCTCCACGCACATGAAGGCTTAATTGTACACATGCTCCTACCACGAACCTAAATTGTCAACAGAAAGGTCGAGGTGAATGCTAAAATGCCCGTCCTCTCCAGTGCTGGTCCATTGTGTTATAAGACCGCGCAGCCTAAATAAATATCAGTTTTGAGACTGAGGAAGAGATAACCATCACATTCCGTTACAAATTCATATGTATGAGAGTTGCAGACAGAATCAGCATGATTCCCCTCTGGAGACATCAAAGCCCCAGGACAATAATAATGTCTTTTCTTTTAAATCCTTTTCATTTGCATGCGCCCATAGTGGCGGACAGATCAGTCAAGTGACTGGAATAAACAACTTTGTATAATGATTTTTTTTTTTTTTAAGTTTGAGGAAACATTCGTGCTTGTCGAAATACTCGTAACTTTACTAAATGAAGAAAGAAAGAACGAAAAAAAAAAAAAATGGCCGAGCCGCCTTTGGACCTCTCCCTCCCCTCCCCTCCTTTCCAAACCTTCGATTGAACCATTCTATTTTTAGTTTTAAACTGGATCATTACCATAATGTAGGAGGGATGTTGGGAATGTTCCGTGAACAAAAACGAAATAGGAGATAGCATGCAAACACATTATCATTATAGGGGGGGGGGGGGGAGGTCATTATGCCTATGCGAGTCTGGTCATACTCCAGGAGTATTCCTCGCTGTTACAACTGCGGGCAAAAAGCGAAAGCTTGTCCAAAAATATATGCTCTCACTTCCGCAGACCCACACGCAGGCGTCCTGGTTCTTTTCATGCCGACATGGTGCAATGTCTCTGTACAATTCAAGCCTGCTCCACTTACACCGTGGAGTAAGTGGGTCATTGGCTTGAGTGGAAGACTTTACTGTAATGCCTAGGTGTCTCCCAGCTAATGGCTAGGCCTTTTGAGTTTCCATCTCAGAGACTTTTCAGTCCTTGATAGTCTTAAGGCATTGCACTTGAAGATTGCATGGTTATTTCGGCAAGCACTGTAACGCTGAACGTTACTAAGTCAGCCACAAGCTAAGAAGAAACTCGATCGATGAATACATGTGAAGAAACAGCTAGTGTGTGGGTGAGTCTGCTGAGTGTGTTTTTGCTATGCTGACCAGAGAAGCAGATGCTATTGTTTTATCTCCACAATACTACACCCTGTCTTAGGACAACGGAGATGTAAGTGATAAATCCTGTACATGCTGAGGCAGATGACGTCCATGGAGATGGAAATGTATTATTATCGTGTGTGGAGAATAGGAAGAATATTCTAAAATCTCCAACACAGTAATCAAATGGAACGAAATTGTGAGACAAAACAAGACTTTAGCGGTAGGGCACGTACATAATAGTTAGTGCGGGATGACGTTAGTGTGGATTCCTTACTGCTCTTCAGGATCTAGACTTTCTATATTGATTTTGGTCGGTCTCCCGCTTTGGATCCAATCCTTCAAAATGAGCTTTTTCTGGGATGTATTTGTACGGCAGCTTAGAGAGCTGTTGAGAATACGTACCAAGACAATCCGTAAAACTAACATTTTCAAGAGGTTTATTATCCGTTGAAACGTTCATGCCAGTACGTGAAACAATCAAAATCTATTCTCCCATCTCCACCCCCCCTCTCCCC
>JBCAUA010582305.1:0-16309 GCA_038406235.1 Peronia verruculata
TTGATACACTCTTCCCGCATGATCGTTTCTTTTGATTGTAGTTTCAGACCATTTGAGAGGACTTGAGCGGGCCATGTAGCCTTTGATTTCTCTTCTCCCGTCTTTCTGTTACCGACTGCCTAGATTCGGCTATATCTATGAACTTTCTCACAATCTAAGAAAACAAAAAATCATTGACTATCGAAAGATTTTGTACTTAGATGCAGCCATACCTATTATGTGACATTTTGAAAAAAGTGGGTCCCATAACACGTAATTGTTGCCGACAAACTGAGTAACATCACAGCGATGCGACAGACATAGCAAGGATTGGCCAGACCGTCTAAAGCCAGACTTTGCACTATAAAGTAGGGCTTCACCTGTTGGCTAAAGGCATGTGGCGCAGTTGTAGGGTTAAGAACTGGATGAACTGGCAGAGAGCATTGGGTTTCTATCTAATTGTGCATTATTATGTTAACAGTTACACTGTACCAAGAGGGAGAAAAGCAATGACTATGTTATTAAACATCACATCAGCAAACATCTCTCTGTTTTCATCTGTACCTTATATTCATCCAACCAGACCTCTGCCACTCGTGCTGCATTCTTGGTGGCGGAATCTTCTCCAACAGGTGAGCTGTACGGTCGAAACATGCGAAACACATGTCCAATGCGCGAGCAGGGAACAACTTCTAGCCTCCCACCACACATCCATATCTGACAGAGAAAAGGAAAATTTTAGTCACGTTTTTTTCAGTTATCATAAAAGTCAGGTAAACAATGAGTGTGCTAACTGGACCCAGTCACCACCATCAATCTTAAACCAAACGTGACAGATGAAGAATATCAGGATTTTTGATGTGATAATTATTACTGTGCAAAGTGAGTGTTGTTATTTGATTTTGTTGGTGATGTCAATGATAAATGGATGATATGGATGGTAATGGCATTGCAGCCAAATTTACCCTGAACGAAAGCTCCATGTTCTCCCCACCCCAAATGTCCATGCCACCATCATATTGTCCCAGCTCATAAAAGTAATCCCTCTCCATGGCAAACAGGCCACCTGGCATGGTTGGGGATCTGTCAAATGAAAAAATCACCAAAGGCAATTACAATTTCAATATCATTTATTAGAATTTAACCAGCTGAGAAGGTGGAGAATCGAGTTAACAATTTTCTACAACTGACAAAGAAGCAATCTGATAGAAAATGCTAACACTATTATTTTCAGGCTATTTGGAGAGGGTCCTTAAATATGGATTTTGGCAAAAAATGTGATTTTGTGCTTTTGATCTCTTAAAAGTGCTGCCTTTTCTGCATGTAAAAATGGTATCAAAAAGTTGCTAAGTCAATTCTAGCGTGTTTGATCAATGGTCATTCAACGGTAGACGTAGCATATTGTCAGTCAGGATTTGGCTCCACCTGTCTGCTATATGAGGCTGCAGATCATCACGATTTGATTATTTATAGGCAAAGGGTGCAAAAAGCACTTGGATATTACCTCTCCTAGCAATATCATGAGTTCGAGTGCCAGGGATGGACACTGGACGAACACTATGACACAAGAAAAAGTGCTGATCATGCAAATTATCAATGGAGTGTTCTAAAATGACTTTCCTAGTTCTATAAATAGGGCAGTTTTGCCTTCTTTCTGCTACCAATAGCTCAATTGTGGACTATATGTCATAGTAAAGGTCAAAACACTCTTGGTTTGCATTAAAAATGATATGGGAGACACACAAAGGCCCTCAAGAACCAAAAAGTGGCTCTTATAAAGATGGGGGGTAGGCAGCAAAATTTGATAAATGATACATCCAGAGAGACTAAAAATGGCAACAAGAGATCCAGAAGTCATGAAAAGAGGGCTAGTATGTAAAAAAAAGGCTGTTCTGAGGCTGAAAGCCGAACAGAAAACTCTTTATGTCAATTTTTTGCTTAAAAAAAAAAAAAGAAAGAAAAAAAGCTTTAAACACGTTTTTCTCAAAACCCATTTTTTTTTTTTTTTTACAGTTTTTTTCTATCTCCTTTTTTTGTTTTGAAACCGATTCAAACCAAATTTGGCATGCATCATTGTCACCACAAAACCTAAAAAGTTACATATGCGTGTTAAATTTGGTCCGTAAGTTTTAGAGAAAATTGGGTTTTTAGTTTGAAAAAAAAAAATGGCGAAATTTGAATTTTCGCTGTATGACATTTTGAACAATTTATAGAAAATTTATATGGCATAGAACGTAATAAAAATACATATCAAACAATGTATTCACCAAGTTTTATCAAGTTTGGTTGAAATTCGGCGGAGGAGATAGATTTTGAAATCAGTTAATTTAGGGATGTCATAATCCAAGATGGCGGGGCTGCCATGGCAACCATATGAAAAAGTTGATTTTTTTTTTTTTTTCTGCCCAAAGCCTTAGGTTCATTTATGATTACCAAAGCTATTATTCTTGTCAAACAATTCTTCTTTATTATTCATGAAATAATTTATTTCAGATGTACAAATCTTTTTTCTTTCTTCTTTTTTTTTCAGTTATTTTAATCATCCTGCCGGCGATTTGAAACAGAGTGCCCCTTGAATCATAAAGCACATTTTTTCTTGCTTTGTATTATTGACGGACATAATTAATATATGGCAGTCAAGAATTTTAGAGCTCTTATCATGAGGGAACTTTAAATTGAAGCATATATACTTCGAAAAACATTGTCAAGAAACTTTACAAACTTTATAAACAGAAACTTCCGGTAGATGTCAAATTTCATAAAAATATTATCCTGCTTCCTAGTCCTAGTCATAATATTTTCATGGTAATATTGTAGTTTGTCGTGTGATTCTTCTAATTTATTCTATTTAGGTTATGTTCGCAAAGGACAGTGTGTACATTCACATTAATGTACAAGACACAAAAGACAAAGATGCACACATTGCTGGCAGAGTTTTCTTGCTTCACAAGGTTTGTGATCAGACTTATTTTTTCTCATTGTCATAATTCCATTTGTTTAGTTATGAGTGTCTAGGTGATGAACAAATTCTCATAATGCTATTTATGCCTAAAGTCCTAAAGAAACTTTGTTATTGGCATGCATTCCCTCCAAGTCTTGTGGAAAGAAATGAAATAAAATTGTTGAATAAAAGCATGAGATAGCTATAATACCCAGCAGATTGTCACACTAGTGACACAATTATGTTGCTTAAGATTATCCAGACCTACTGAAGTAGGAAAACAACTAACTTGCGGGGAGGCTAAATGCTATTTTCGTTATAGATAGAGCCAACACAGGCACTGTCTCACATATTAAACAAATAAAAAAAAAATGATTAGTTTAGGGGTGGCCTGATTATGCAGTCACATATATCCCCATGACTTCCTGTCCTTGTCTCCCTGTTCTCTTCATCCTCCTCATTTTTAATGCACACCTATTATTCCTGGGCATTTGTCTCAAATGGACAGTCCATTGTGAAGTTAAAAAGTTATCCTTGTCCAACATTGGGTTCTTGGGTTATTTTTTATTTGGAATGAGGTCTTCGGCAGGCAGGTGATAGAGTAAAATTCTTAGCCAGAAACCACTGTTAAGTCCAGCAAAAAGAAAATGACGAAGCTGCCGTTACAAAAGACATGAAACAGGCCAACAATTCAAATTTATCTCAAGGTAATTGTCGCAGACAAAGGATGAAAGATACGTGCAAGGATGCAGGGCAAAGACAGAGTTATAAATATACATACACTTTGCTAGAGCTTTATACAAAAAGTTCTACTACTTTTCCTGTGCACCACAAGTTTTGTATAACCCTCATAAATTTATGAATTTTATTTTACAATAACCTCACTCATTAAAAAGTGAAGATTACTTTGGCAAATAACTTAATTTTCTCCTGCATTAACAGCCTGAGGGACATTTTATTGAATGGAAAGCAGAGGAATTTCTCACAGACAACACAAGTGAAGAATGGGATGTCATTGGATCAGTTGGGTATAAAAATGACAGAGATGCTGATTCAGGTAAGGAAAGTCAAAATAAGTGCTAGCCTTTTCCACCTCTGAATATTGATTTTGGTTCATTTGATTGGAATGATCAAGATTTAGTAAATTTTATTAGGTGGCATGCTATATTGTTTCCAGGTATAGTGGAGCTACATAATTGAGCATAGGGTGAAAGTTGTGGAGAAAGAAAATATGTTGCAGAAATAAATATTTGAGTTATGTTAGGGGACAGGATCAGGTACATTTGCCACTGCACAAGAGTAAATTTAGTTGGATGAATCATATTTCTGTTCAAGATTTGTTGAAATATAATTTTCAGTTCAGGACTGAGAGCCATTCTTGAGTTTGAGTAGAGTTGTTCGTGCTTGACTGCATATATATGATTAATTGTTGGTATTGTGGTGTATTATCAATCTACAAATTAATGTAGATTTCTAGAAATTGTTTTAGTTTATTTATATTTGGTAGAACTTTCTTACTATGTCACATTGTGAATCACATTGCCAAATCCCTCCCTAAATAAATGAAATTATAAAAGAAAATGCACTTTGGATAATTTTAGGTTTTTACTTATTTAGATTCTACTAATTCTGTGTTTAATAAGGCATCTTTAAATTATGTAATTTCAGTCACTATGAATGCCAAAATGGATGCTCGAAGGAAATACAACATCAGTTTTGATGTCTTGGACCTTAAAAGTTTCAAACGCAGTGCTCCCAATCATGGATGGGCATATGTTATCTTTATTCTAAAAGATGGCACTACTTTCCCAGCATTACACTTTCACAATGGAGGAAGCAAAGCTCTTCTCAAGGAACTTGAGAATTTCATACACATACGCAGGTTGGAAATTCTATGAGGATTTTTCTCATTTGTGTGTAATGTAGAATCTCATACCCACAGTATTGATATGCTTGTTGGTGAATTAGTGAGATTATTATTGAGTAAGACAAGAGGAATGATTGACATATACATATATATACACCAAATTGAAATATACTAGATGTATGAAAATATACTATTTTTATCTTAGGTTTATGCTTTTGAAATAGGCTTTGGTCCAGAAGATTAGAGAAAATGATAAGGAAGCCACAGTTCTGAAAATACCACTGCGGTGAATAGCCTTAGCGGACAGAATAAATTTGTTATTTTTCAAAACTTTATGCCAGAACGTAATATACAATGTCTGAAACGGCATTTGTAATTGTATGTATTCTTTACTATACCAACGTTATTTAATTAGTAAATACTTTTGATTGCATGTGAAATTGTTTGATGCTTTCATAATAGTCAAAATTGAAGAACTGTGGTAATATGGTTTTTATGTGTTCATTCAGATCTCCCAATGATGCAAGGCTATTCATTGTCAATGATCACGATCCTGAGATGCTGTCCAAGTCATTCAATGAACTGGCCCTCTTCTCAGACTCATCCGGTGCTCTTGTACAGGTAAGCATGACCAGGGAAATTGTCATCCGCAACACTTTAAGTCATGCACATTATCAGCATGGCTTTGTCATGGGTTTTATGTACTATATGTGTGAGCTAGAATATAGAAACTTACAGATTTCAGCTGTAGGTTGAATGATTGGCAGATGCTGGGCAGATGTGAAAGTGTCTTTGGTGCATCTCAGCAACCTTACAGCAGCTCTACTCCTGGCAGATTTATGCACTTGGGTCAGCATTTGTTCAGAATCCTAGATGTTATGCCTTCAAAATACTTTCTGTGGAGTATACAGTCTTACTGGGTTTCTGAAACTGGGTTCACAGTTTTCCCAGTTCCTCCCTCCGTGATGGTAAACAGGTATTACCAGGCCTTGACATTTGCCAGCAGTTCAGTTGCATAATTTTGTTGTAGTGATATCTACTATAGAAATAGCGCTCCTTTTGTATTGCCAACATGTTTTCCCCTGTTCTCCACATTCTCCCTGACTGCCTGTGAATGGGGAAAGTTTTTGCTGATTTTTTATAAAGTAACCACAGAACACCACAAAGAAATTACTTGAAAGCTGAACTTATGGTTTGGTATTGAAATTTGATTATATTGTGTGCAGATATGTCAGCTTGATTGTGTGAATGGGTTTACATAAACAAACAATAGTTGCTGTACTACTTCATTTTTTTTTTTTTTTTCTTATCTCACAAGTCAGCACTACAGACTGCTCTTTGTTACTAAGAAAGATAATTATTTGATTTTTCATAGTTGGAGTAGGTGCCAAAATTACTAGTTTTAGCCATTGCATCCTGTTAAATACGATAGACTTTAACATTGGGGTGAATGTACTTGCTCTAGTACAGCAAATGGTTTGAGGAGTGTTTTCAAAGCACTATCACTGCTCAGGATTTTAGTGTGCTATATTTAAATTGCTTTATTTTTTATTTTTCCTTTTCCCCTAAAATGTTATGGACTGCTCAGAATTTCCACTGAGAGTGATATTCAGCAACATTATCTGTACCTGGCATATACTCATGAATGAAAGCTTTAGCATCAAAGTGAAATTGCTTGGTGCTTTCATGGTATTTCTATAGAAGTCACGCAATGATGTTGGAAAGAGTGTAATTTTTAAGTATTCATTCAGGCCTCCAAATGATGAAAGATTAGCCTCTGTTAATAATCACAATCCAGAATATACTGTCTTTTGAGTCATTCAATGACTGTATGTAGGACATTCACTAATGATTATTATAGTGCTGAGTCAAGAAATTCTGTAATATTTTTTCCTTCAGTTATTGTCGGATCCCCCAAAATTTGGAAAATGTTTTGATTGACAGAAATACTTCTTTAAGGAATAAGCTTGAAACAGTTGGAACACTGTTTTTTTTTTTTTTTTAACATTACTCTGAGAACATCTGTAGTGCGAAAAGAATTCAAACCTATTTCTTTCATTCCTTCTTTCTTCTCTCTTTATTTTAATTACCCCTCCACCAATTTTGTTCTAACTTACAATAGGTACAATTGTCAGACATCTCACATTCAACCTGTGTATCTGATTACTTATTTGTTGCTTCATCAATGTTATCAAGTTGTAATTAGTAATATTTGGATATATTTTCCCAACATCTCATTAGCCTTTTAAGCTCTATGTCAGTCTTCATTTACAATTTTATTTGCCACCTTCGGAATTCATATGAGATTTGTCATGTACAGAAATATGATGGTAGTAGAAGTATATTTTAACTCCCAAAATGTCAAGAGAAACTATTGACAAGTGTACATGGATTTCAATATTGATTTTGTTAATGTTTCAAGGATGAAAATTTCTTACAGTGATGCATGTTATGTGAAAAGGAATTCTGACAAAAAAAAAGTATAATGAGCCAGTCCTTGACCAGCAAACATCTGACACCTCTGGGATGTCATATATATGAAGAATAGGGGTGAGATTATGGTGTAGAATGAGACAAAAAATGTTCCATCTGTGATGAATTAAATGTGATCAAGCCTGTTACTACCGGCTTCTTTTGTTCTCAGAGCTTCATAAAAGAACCCAGTCGAGGCTTCCACAAGGCAAGGAACTGTTGCTCTGTGTTGTTGTCTAACTCTCACTCATTCTTACCAACATCACATCCAAGTCACTGTAACTGATGCTTCCATTTGCTGTCATATTTACATGGCTTCTTGAGTGTGTCTTCAATTTCTGTTATATTTGCCTCTTGTATTGTGTTTCAGTATTGGTCAGTTTGTTTATTTGTTTCCATTTTGTGGGCCTCAAGGATACCATATGTACAATTATGACAATATTGTGCAATACAGATTTGCTGTATTTAAGCCAGAAAGTAGAATAGATAACCGTTAACATGGAGTTGTGGAGGGTAGCATATTTTAATGAGAATAGAAAAAGCATAGTGATGGGCAGTATTTACAATGGCCAATCTGTGAGATGGTGAGAAACCAACTTATATGTTTCATATCTTACCCACCACTATCAGTAAAACGTTACATTATTTTTTGTTATAGTAAAGGTGCAGTATAATTATCGTTTCATACACAGTAATTTTTTGTGTTGGGATAATTGATTATAGACTACGCATATGCAGTAGTGCTTGTCTCGTGCTGTTGCTAGTTGTATGCACTTGTGTAAATTTTTCATGCTTTTTAGTAATATGAACAGGATGAAACCTTCACTAGTTTTGACAGCATTGATTTTCATTTTTCTTAATTCAGTTTATAGAGTTAGGTTGGCTTCATAATTTGAACTTTAACAGAGTGTTTTCAAGAAAAATTAAATCTGTTTACCATGTACCAGCTTTCATACAAAAAATAAGCAGTTTCTGCCTGAGGTAACTTGCAAATTTGCACCCATTCACCTCTGACCAAAAATGAGATCGGAATAGAGGACCTCTTGTTTGACCATGGTATAAATTGCACTTATATCTCATCACTGGATTTGAAACAGGATCTTAGGTTTTGACATCTTCTTCACAGTGAACGATTAATTTCCTGCTCTGTAACTCTGACTTAAGGATAAAAAAAAAAAAGAAAAATCAAGAGAGATGGTGAAGGAGTTTATATGGAAATGTCAGTGCAAGTTATGATATTATTAAACATGTTCAAAACAGGATAAGGCGAAGGCAGCTCCTATTATGTCTCCTCAAAACTTGTCCACACTGATACACAATCTACTATGTCTCAATATCTGAGAAATAATATTAGTGAGTGGATGGGGAGCATCACTGATGATTTGATTGTAACTTGAACTACAGTTGAATCAAATGTACATAATCAAAGCTTTCCATTACAGTAGACAGAAACAGATTCAGTAGTCCATGTTCTGAATTAATGTCTGTGGCTTTTCAAATAAGTATCTCAATAGCTTGATGTCAGAGTGTCCTGAAGTGAAAAAGATTAACTTTTCCCATAAAATGGTCAGTGACATAAGTTTGATACGTTTTATTTGTTTTGTATTCTGCACCTTGATAATTTCATTTATGAAAGAAATTATTGTTTAAATTCTGACGTTATGTTAGAATTGAGACGTTACCTTATTTTATCTCCATTACCTAAATATATGCGACTTATATATATACTTGACTCGGTCTTTCCCTCTTCTTCATTTGTCTTGGTCACCCATAGATAACTACACATCTATATTATGATTTCTGCCTAGGTGGAATCATATGTTGCGAGGTAGTTGACCTAATGTTCTCAGTTTCTGGTTTGAACTCATTTGTGAAGACCCAGTTTCGCTGACCCTTAAGGCTGTCAAGTATAGCAATGATTTGTTATCCTAGTTTAGTTTGAATTCATATCTCAGTATCTAATGATATTTCAGACAAGGAGTCATCCATCATTAAGTGATAGATAGTCTAGCATGTTGTAGCTCATATGGAAGAATGGATGCTAATTTAAGGCTAGTCTTGGAGTGAATGCTCACCTATAGGCAACCTGGCTATCATCTGTATAATAAATATCCACTAGGAATATTAAAACAAAAAGAAAAAAAAGAAACACTTTCAATTTGCATGGATGTGTTGCAGGGGCAAGAGAAGTGGGTTATGAGAAAATATTCACTGAATGGTATGATTCAGAAAAAAAGAGAAAGAAGAAAAAAGAAGTAAGAAAAAAAACAAAAAAAACACAGATCATTTCATAATAATGTTTAAATCTTTTGTTTCCTCTTTATTGTCACATACATCATCAAAACTTCTTAAACTAGACAGGGAGTCAGGTTTGAATAGCTGGATATTGTAGCATGCCAGATTGTCAACTTGACCTGTAGATGCATAAAATGTTTGTACATGTATAAGTATATATTGATATCTCAGTAAATCTGTTATTCCTCAACTTTTCCCATATTCATCCACATAACTGATGCACATGACACACAGATTCACAGATAATCGAGCACTACTTTTTCATTCCTAATTGTCAGGTCAAACTAAAATTAGAAGATAAGAAGTTGGCAAGGACAATCAAGCATAATACTTGATTATTTGGCTTGGCTCTGGTAGATTCCTGATTGTGGGATTCAGGTCAGTGGGTGAAACTGGGCAACATCTAACATCTTCAGTGGAAAGAGCCATTATTTTCTATAAATCCTAAGAAATAAACCACAAAGACTCCCAGAGTAACAGACTAACTTGCTCAAATGGTGAATAGTAACGCTAATAAATACTGAGGAATTTGTGGACTGTTTATGTTGTCAAAGGCACCAGACTTGATCTCATTTTCTTGGCAGTCATGGTTTCTTCATCATGTAGAATGCCCACATTGTCTTCAGTTGTGCAGCTGATCTTTCGTACAACTGTACTGATAAATTACAGTGAATATGATGGACAGAATTAATTGAGCTTCAGGAGTAGTTTTTTTTCATTTGTAAAGAAAGATTTTAATTCATTGTTTAAGCCCTACCAAGGTGTAAACCATTAATTTTTAGTTACTAACAGATTTGGTCTCCATACTGCTTTTATAACTAGACGTCAATTAGCAGATAATACTAACAGTGGGAGAGATGATAGAGTGCCCATGTCTTTGTATACAATGTAATTACATGCTAGTATGATATTTTACTGGTCATAATTGTCAAGAGTTGTTTCTCTCTGCAGATATAGAGCTAAAATTGTTTTCTTTAACCAGTCCCCATCTTAAACTCCTAGCTGCTAGATGATTCTTACCCTGTACTGTATAATAAAATATGAAACAGTTGGTTACAATGGATAAAGATTTCTTTTCCTCCTTTGCTTGACTTTCTTTTTCATTTGACTCTGTATTTTCTGTGAGATTGATTATATCTTTTGCATTTGCCAAAAATGGTTTGCAGTATTCATCTTGCTGTGACATTTTCTGCCAGTTTTCTGAAGTTTACAAGTAACTCACTGTGGTAATTTGATGTTCCCTTGTATTAGTAAAGTACTGATATGTTGTGGAAGTACATGTATCTATTGAGTAAGAATATTTACCCCAGATATTGTAAATAGTGCCAGGTTGTGAAGGATGAGTTTTGTCTTGTATCAGACCTAGGTGAATGCTCATCATTTTGGAAGCGTCCAGTATGGTGAAGATCATCATAGAATATTTTTGTTTATCTTATTTTATTGTTGTCCAACTGTAGGCTAATTATTTTATTTTTTCTTGAGCAGAAATTTATCAAAGATCCCTACACAACCACGTTGGGTGGATTTTCGCGGGTCACCAACTTCCTGCGGGATACCCTGATGACTCCAGAGAACAACATGGTGCGTCCGCACGCAGAGGTGGCTGAGCTGCTGCAGGATGACATTCCAGGCATGGAAATCTCACAGTTGGATGAGCCAGGCTTTGAGATGGTGACAAAGGTAAGGATGAGGGGAAGTTGTCAGTCACAGATGTCTTCTAGTTTATTACTGGTCACCAGCAGTTTGCTTAAGCTGGAGATTTGATAGTTTTGTTTTAGCCCTCTGCTTTTGAGCTGACCGTTTCTACAATTGAAAAAAAAAAAGTTAGTGTTTTTTATTCTGAAAGGGGGGGGGGGGGGGGGATTTGGAGTGCTGTTTTTTAAAAATTTTATTTCCACTCTCTTCACTTTATATGCAGTCAGCATACAAGTGTGCTTGCAGACTGTTAGGTATTCAGACTTTTTTCTTTGGGCCTCCAAAGCCCCTGATTGAATCAAGATAGTTGGATTGTGACAGTCACTATTCTTTCATGTATTTTTCTCAAAGCCAAATCTGCGAGCTGTATGTAGCTGAATTCAATATTTGAATGACTCATTTTGATCTCGAGAAAGACATTTATGATTTTACAATTTACAAAATCATATATTTCTGGACTTGCCCAGTTTGAGATGGATGCCCCTCCCTAGAAATGGATGTTATTCTTAGACTGATAAGAATTCGAGTGCCATATATAAGCAGCCACCCCGTAAGTGTTCAGGGAAAATGGAAACATATAATGTTGGTGTCTCTTTTGGGTTATCAAAGCAGTAGTAATAGATTGTAAAGCACCTAGATTCTGTATCATACAGCTTGTGATAAATATGTATTGTTATCGTTACTATGTAGCATTAAAAAAAAAAAAAAAAAGAAAAGATAAATTGCTTGAATGTCTCTGTTCTCCTATCCCTTCCAGACCAAACTACCACCAAGACCTCACGTCAAACGTTCAGATCCGCTCACCCTTCAGCAGTGGAACTCAGCTTTTGATGCTGAAGGCAGAATCAGTAAAGTGGAAGAGTTGAAGGACATCATCTTCCGAGGGGTAAAGTCATTCATTGGTTGTCATCTTGTGAGATGCTGAGAATTATGTGTTTTATTAATTTTTTTGTTTTTTGTTTACACAGACTCTCTGTTGTTTTTTACAGTATCATAACATGGTGAAATACTTTCAGCTTTTGAGCTGCATGGAATTAAAATTCTTCAGTCCCTTTAGGATGTACACTGTATGGCCCAGAAGTAAATAACTGGGGCATACAATGTGTGTCCTGGGAGAAACTGAAACCCCCGTTCCAATTGTACAGTAGGGCTTTTCTTTGTGCAGCTGTAACTCTTTTGTTTACAAAGTTTCTGAGTTCTGGCTACATTTTTGTGATGTCCGGAAGAGTTGGAACGTAGTACTCAGGTTTTTACACTGCTAGCATGACTACAGTAAGTCTGGAAACACTGATTTAGGTCTAGATCTAGATCATGTAGTTCTAAGCCCGGTGCAGTTCCTAGCACTTCTTTATCATTCCAGATGAAAAGTATCTGGCTTTGACTGATATAAAATGAAAGTTCATAAAATATGCAACTTTACCTAGTTAGCTTCGTTAGTTATGCTGCTACACCCAGTCTAAGAACATAACCACAAAACATGAAAACCCCTGCTTAAACTGGAACCAGAGCCTGAATATTTAGTGTAAAAATTAGCAAAACCTCTGCATAGAGAAGAGGTTAAAGCATGTCAGTGCAAGGGTTTGCTAAAAATTGTATAGACTGAAGTGGAAGTTGGTTCTGAATTTTCTTTTTTTTTTTTAAATTTTTTTATAGTCCTTAGGCTGAAAGGTATTATTTTAAAAGAGAATGCATAGCAATCATTGCCTGAAAGTAGAGTTGATGTGTAACAACAAAAAGTCATTGAGCAAATTATATATGATTAATGTCATTCATTTGTCTTATAACTGTTCTGTAGGGTGTTGATCCCAGCATTCGAGGAGAGGTCTGGAAATTTTTACTTGGATTCTATGATTGGGACTCTACAAATAAACAGAGACAAGACCAGCGTAAAAGAAAAGTGTAAGTTAAAAAAAATGTCATGATCTTGTTTGCGTATATATAGAACCATCTTGTTTTATTTAGTAGGTGATTCTGGCCTTTCCCATTCGCAATATCTGTTACAGAACTTTTGTGTCATCACATGTTATGTCAGTTAATTAGAGGAATTGATTAATTCATATCATGAAACAATAAGAAATTTCTCAAATACAGGACACCTTTTGATATCAGTTGACTATGTATTACAACAAGCAGTACAGCTTACATCTTTGAAATACTAAATAAAGGTACTAAGAATGGAGTATTTCATATGTTATCGTGGTCATATTGAATCTCAAACATTTGTCTAGTTTTTTTTTTTTTTTTTAAACTTAAGATGTCAGGTGTGGATAGAAAGACCCAATAGTTCATGAAGTTCTGCTGAAGAATATTGTGTTTTGATTTTGTCATGTTTGTGCTGTTTCAGAGCTATTTTTATAGCTGGGCAGTAATATCTCAGATGTGTTTGTGTATTTCAGCGATGATTACTTCAGGATGAAACTTCAATGGAAAACTATTTCAGCTGAGCAGGAGAGACGGTTTTCTCTGCTGAAGGAGAGAAGGGGCTTGATAGGTGAGCAACTAACTCTTGTGATTTGTTGAAAAAAGTTTTACTCATTTAGACATGGCTTATTCCTTGGATATCTTACATGTACTGACTTAAAAAAAAAAAAAATCCTTAAAATTGAACATTTAAAATTTGGTAAACACAAAATATGAGATGGAAGTTAGTTTCTGTGCTTAGGTGTTAATCAGTCAAATAATAGGCAGCCTCACTGTAGTATGCGCTATGCTAGCAACAAAGTTGTCACCGAGATCATATTTTCAAATCGCACAAGATTAAAATTAATATTGTCACTGAATGCTGTTTTGATACAGATTTAATACATTTCAGTGACTTTAAATGAATCTGAAATTCAAATCATTGTGATTTCAAATGTAAATCATGAGGACATCAGCCAAGAACAGCATGTAATGAACATTTGACACTTTCATCTAGTTCGTCATGTAAAGTAAATCTGAAATGACAGAGTGGAATAGTTGAAAGATAAATTCAATGATGAAGTCCGAATAGTTATTTATGTTTGTAAATTGAAGTAGATGTTTTGCACGGTGTAGTACATAGTGAATACATAGTGAGGAGAGCTAATGAGAGAAAAAGCATATGATTTGGTTCAGAGTTATTAGTATCTAGTGTAAAAAAGTTTAAAGTGGATGGACTTAAATAATCACTTAGAGGAGTAGACTTCTAACATGGTTACTAGTTCTGAAATTTTCCGGCTTGCCCTGCTGAAAGGTAAATTAAATTTCAAAGAAGTAATGACGAACATGGTTAAAATCTTTTGCGGACACAAGTAAAACAGTGACAAGGAAAGTCATTTCTGAACTAATATCATCTTTGGGATTTGGGAATATGAAAAACATAAATTTATGATAACAGTCACTTAAATAAACTTTGACTTGAAACAGAATCTTTTTTGTTTACAGACAAAGATGTCATGAGAACTGACAGAACACAGAAGTTTTTCAGTGGGGACAAGAATTCAAATCTGCTGGTGTTGTATGATATTTTGATGACATATGGCTTCTTCAACTTTGACCTGGGTAAGCACTGGATAGTGTTTGAAGATATACATGATCTTGCATTTTTTTATTTTGTTTTGTTTTCTTTAATTTTTTTATTTCGTCCATAGGTGTCTGTAGACCTGTGGGTTGTATAACTTCATACTCAAATCTTAATATTTTTACCAGTTAATTTTCAGCTGATTGTTTTATCCTAGCCCTAGCTTTACCCTGCTAAGTTTTTTAAAGTATTCTTTTAAGATATTTCAGATCACCTAATTGGGTAAATTGCCTGGCCGTCTGAATGTCTGTTAGCTTCTTACCCATTGAATTACTTATTTTTTTCTGCCCTCCCCAGGTTATGTGCAGGGTATGAGTGACATCTTGTCTCCAATCCTGGTGGTGATGGAGAATGAAGTGGAAGCTTTCTGGTGCTTTGTAGGGGCTATGGAGAGAGTGGTGAGTCCAGCTAATTTGTGTAACATGGAATTTGGGGCATGTAGTGCACAGTTTATACCACTAGCTCGGGCATAACACAAATTCCATTTGCCCTTGATTTCATAGATTTCCAAAATCTAGAGAACATCAAGATTTTATAGGCTAGTTCATTTACATTTGCTATATTATTGAGCTGCCTTTCTTACTATTTGTGTGTTTTGCTCTTAAACATTAGGGCTGAAAGGAACGATTTTTGAGGCATATGTTCCATTTTTGTAAGCCTGGAAATGTTCCAAGGCATTTGTATCTGGACAAAGACTCGGACATTGTTTGAATTTATCTCTTATTATCTTACAATAATATAGCAAAAGGTCGGTATATTGTGTTTATATTGCCTGCAGACATAACCCTTTCAGTGCCGTTCACATCAGATGGCCTTTATCAGGAGAAGCTGGAACATTAACAATTAACAGATACAGGAGTTTGGGATTATTTCTCACATTTTTAGTTGAGTAGTCATGGTTGAGGCAGCTTAAAGATTAAACTGTGATTTGTGGAACATGAATAGGTTTCATTTCAAAACTGTGGAACACTGTGAGTAGCATCTAATAGCATTTTGAGAGTGAAAGAAATTATCCTGTTGGCATCTATATCTTTATCCATTATCATTTGTTGTTGTTATATTTGTCCTCACAGTGTCATAACTTCGAGATGGATCAGAATGGTATGAAAGTCCAGCTGTCACAGATTCACAAATTGATGCAGGTGTACGACCCCGAGCTATGTGCCTACTTGGGTAAGTATTGACAGGTGCTAATATTTAGCTTGCTATCTGTGAAACTAAAATCAAAGATGCCTTCTGTAAAATTACAGAAGTCCATTTAAAAAAAAAAAAAAGTTGGTAAGATCTCAGTAGAAACCCTGGTCATCGTTTATCGGAACAGAATCGCCCAAGCAGACGACAGAATATGAAAAAAAATTATTTTATGGAAAAATACAAACTTTTATGTGGGAACCCAAGAATCCATATTTTCAGTCAGAACCATTTATAACAGGACCGCTTTTACAGGAAATCGCTTATAACAGGAGCATCGCCAATCCCCATGTCCACTCCTTCTTTGGCATTAGTAAAATATTATCTC